>JAWNNJ010001559.1:0-20830 GCA_035045125.1 Hypselothyrea guttata
TTGGTTGATATACAGGTTAAACAGGTAGTGAAGCAGCCTACAGACGTAGAGATTTTAATTGATATACCCAATTCTCTTCAAATTATCGATGATATTTCTAGGACGGAAATCGGCAATAGGTTACCAACTCAAGTTAATTTATTGGATTTATCAAAAAATGATGGTGATACCTTTGATAAACACCCTGTTCTTGCTCTTGAACATGAAGAGGTTGTTAGTGATAGCATATCAGTTTCACAGCAATTCAAAATGAATCTTTGCAGTGACATTGATGAGTCTCGTACTGTACAGCAAATTGTCGAAGAAACTTTAAGAGCTAGTGATGCAGAAGCAGAAAAGATTGTGCAAGAAACTCTTAGAAGTGTACAATTGCAAAACGCTTCCTACCTTAGTGACCAAATTTCGTCAGTATCGTGTGAGAGTGAACGCAGTGTAGAACAAATTGTCGAAGAAACATTAAGAAGTGCCAATGTGCACGATAAACAGTCAGATAGTTTGGAGGTTATATTAGCAAAAAAAGACAATTCACAAAAATCAGTTAAACTAGAGAATGTTGATCACAAAGAAGTTCGACCTGTAGCCTACTTTGTGGAATTAGAAGGTACGAAGAGTGATGTAATGGCGGTACACAGAAAGTATTCAAAGCCCGAAGACAGCAAAATAAACACAATAAAAAATGTCAACTTGAAAAAAAAAGATAGAAAACATGAAGAAAAGCCTAAAACTGCTGAGAAAAAAGAACTAACGACTCGAATGAAGCCTACAAAATCCGTTACTAAAAGGGAATCAAACTCTAGCAAGTCTCCGCCAAAAACAGAATCACAGAAGGCGATCAAAAAACCAGAGTCCAGGAGGTCCGTGACAAGTTCTACTTCTACAACCACTAGTTCTGCATCAGCAACTAGTCGTGTAATAAGTGAAATTCACTTTGAACGATCTGCTAGCCCTGCATCTAGTTCAATCTTTTATGAAAGCCAAGGAGAAAATAGTCGCACCACGACGCCAAGGCCTAGATTGAAAACGGACGTTACAAGAATTCCATATAATAGCTCGATTCGTTCAATTAGTCCCTTACCAAAAGCAACAAAATCGGTAAAGGCCACAACTACAACCATAATAAGAAACCCACAGAAAGAACTAAAAACTAATAAACAAACCAAAATTATTAAAAAGGAAGTTACGGTACAAACCTCTAGCTCCACTACACAACAAACCATTGCATCCAGTCGAACAAAAACTCCAACTCCTTCTGCCACACACAGATATATGCAACCCACTTTAGCTCACAGTATGCGGTATGGCTTGAATGCCGATAGTGAAAGCCGCAGTGTAACTCCGGCTCCACCTAAATCACCAGCACCGCCAAAATCACCAGCTCCAATTCAAACGAATCGAAAGAACACGAACAATGTATCAAAAAATACGATAAGTGCCTTGACAAGAAACACATTAAAGGATCAAAAACATGAAAAGTCCTCCATACTGACGAAGCGAAGTTCCCAAAGCGACAGCAAAGAGTCTCTTAAAGGCGCAGATAGCCTTTATAAAAGACAAACATCTAAGGAGAACAAAGAAGCCAACGTGATAGGTTCCAAGAGCCAAATAACTAAAAGCATGAAGACACAATCAGCTAATGCAACTAAACACATTGCCTACAGAACTTCCATAGAATTTGACGACAAAAAGAAAATTGCAAACACTATGCAACGCACTAAAGTTCCAATTAGCTTGTCTTCCGTAAAAAGAACTTCAACTAAGTTAAGCAACAATAAAAGTGATGCAGCTGTTTTAAAATCTCAGGTAGATAATAAGAAAACTGTTAGGAAATCCGTTAGCAAAACGAGTGAAGATGAGAAAAACAACAAAATAACCTCAAGACAACTACGTGGTTCCATTGAACCAAAAATACAAAAGCAGATAAAGGATTCTATAAACGAATCAAGCAGTACAGCCAGTGGCAGTACCAGTGCCAGTGGTTCCTCCAATAGCACCCGTCGGAGTGTACGATCCGTGATGGTCAGCCGTAAGACCGATAAAGAAAAGACCAATATGAAACTATCGGAAGTGAGACTTTCCAGTTCCAATGTCGGTGTTATGTCTACATCAACAGTACGTGTACACAGGGAACCCATAGCCACCACCGGAGCGGTTAGCACCGTGCTTGTTGATGACGACTGTGAGGTGATAACAATTAAATCAAGTGATAGTACAAAAAGTTCTACCTCATCATCCTCCGGCAGTGGCAGCAACAGTCGCAAGGTGCTAACCAGCGAGGTTTTCACTAAGACGTTTGGCCCTGACAAGCCCCTTGAAGTGGTATACCGCCAGCCCGATTTTGATGTTGAACACCACATGACCCTGGGCATGCGCCCTCAGTCAACAACCGATCAGCAACGATGTGTAAACGAGTTTGACGTCAGCTTTATCGATACCACCGACTCTAGCCTCTCCGACTCTGTTGCACTGCCCATGTTTGGCCCGGGTGACCCTGAGCGTCTTCTAGCTGCTAGTCCTGGATCACCCAAGCCAACGCGTAGTCCTTTAGCACTAATTGAAGAAACCTTACGACGCCACCATCAAAACCAACACCAACATAGTCCAGCCGCATCTTTAGATCCTTCCATACAGTTGCCTACCGTTGAAAGCGGAACTATTGTGGTGGTGAGTGAGAGTCGAGTAAAGAAAGAGACTGAGACAGAGATAAGCAGCAGCGCCAAACCAAAAGGTAAATAACCAAATAAAAATAATAATTAGACTTAGAGCACTGTCATACATTTATTAAGTATAGTTTAGAGCGATACCCATCAAGACTAGGAAATTATTAAATTTAATACAACATTTCTTACTGATTTAAAATTCCAAAAAGGCCTTTATCCAATTTAATTTTGACTTATTTTTCACAAATAGCCAATGCAAATCAATAAATTTAATTCGTAAAATATAATAAAAATAACACGTTATAAACCAGAATATTTAATAACCCACCAACATGTCAAAAAAACTACCAACTATATCCGTTACTGCCGAACACCACTCCGAATCATCCCTTTCATCCGATGAATCTGACAGCAATGACATGGACTATGGTCGTACTGGACCGGGTGGAGTCACAGATGTAGAGGATTTCGATAGTCAACTTGAAGTAATTAAGCCTAGCTCACGTCGAAACTCACCACAAAAATTGGAGAAACCCAAACCTATTGATAATGATGTCACAGATGTTGAGGACTATGACACAGAATCAGAAGATGAATCGAAAAGTATCGCTTATCCTGAATTAAAAATGTCACTACGTGAATTTTTACAACAAGGATTGCAGAACCAAGAGGCTGTAGACAATGATGCCAAGGAGAGTTGTGAAATTAAGGCGGGTAACTTTTTGCAAGCACAAAATCTGAATGGTTTGGCGGACTATATAACTGACTGTGAGGACTATGACACAGACTCGGAAGTTGAAAATGGCTGCGAAAAGTCAGTTTGTGTTGATTTAGATAATGCTGTGGGCGATCAGGGGCGTGTGAACATTGCTGATGGCGAGAAACCTGAGGATGACTCTGATCATTACGAGGATGTTTCCATTGTAAGTGATATTAGCGATCTAGCCTCCGCAATGTCGGACTGCGCAGGTATTGGTTCTACTGCACGAGGTATATCTGTAGATGAAGTCCTTTCGGTATCCGGCTGCGAAGAGCTATGCCAAATAGCTTGCTCAGGCACCGAGTCTGAATCTGGAGGTGCTGCCGGTAAAAGTGATAGCATTAGCGATGGCAGCTTGCCCGTCATCGATGTGGCATTTGTGACTCCAAGTGGAGAACCTCGACGAAACTCGAAATCAACATTGTTCACAGCAGAGAAAAGATATTTCCTTCAAATGGCCCCCAAACTGGAAGAGGTACTTACGGACGTTGAGGGCATCGATGATTCAGCAGCCGAAGACAGCTTTGACAATGAAGACGAAGATGAGCAACCTATTCCAAGAGCCATTATTCTAGCACCCGGTGACGATGGTACCTGTCTAACTGATGTGGAAGACATGTGTTGCGACGACCTCTCAATGACCAACATTTTGCCAGAAGCAGCGACCGTGGCACCTGAGGCATTGCCGTTACCACATCGAGAGGTAATTGAGCTGAAGGAAGATAAGTTTGGCGATACCATAACGAATGTCATGCCCATGAAGAAAAACTATGAGTTTGGAATATATAACCACTTGAAGGATGTTACTAATACCGATTCGGAAGACTACTCGTGTGCCGAAGACTGGAGCGCAAATGTATCCCTCGCCGAGGAACTGGCTGTGGGTGCATCCAGTCTTATTGAGAATGAAGTGATTGTTTCCAACGAGTTGTTAAAGCAGCAACAGAATAAGCGGCTCGATGTGCTCTCCAATGCAGAATCCGTAACAGATGTCGAGGAAATCTTTGTAGCTGGCACCAATCGTCGCAAGAAGTTGAAAACCCGTACTCTAAGCAAGGGTAAGAACAAGTTGCTTGAGGTGGTGAAAGCTAAGGAAGATGGTATAACCGACGTGGAAGACATGGATTTGAGTGAGTGTGATCTACCACCTGGCGTTAAGAGAGTGGAGCAACTGAAACTGCAAGCCAAAGTCCAGAATGCAGACAAACTAACCGACGCCGAAGATATATCCACCGATGATGTTTCTGATGCTTCCGAGGCTTCATTACCGCCAGTCGATTTACCCAAACAGACAAGCAATAAACTGCACCCGACCCACATGCTTTTTCTCAAAGACGATGCAATCAGTCAACAGAATACTGATATCGAAGACGTACAGCTGCCCTCAGATGCGGAGGATTTACTTGAACCACCGGTCGTCATCGTGGCTAACAGTAACAGCAAAGAGCTTAATGATATGTTGAACGAAAGCTACACTGTGGTGCATGAGCGAAGCGGCAGATGTTTTAATCCTGAGACCGAAAAACTGCACATAAAGGGTGTCATAAGAGATGCTCATACGGATGTGGAGTACGTGGAGTCCGATGAGTCAGCCGCTAGAGGAGGCAACTAGGGTCTATAGATCCAGCAGAAACTTAACAAATAGTTCATAATCCAAATACATATGTAACTTAAAAATCAACTGAATACCCAATACATACACTCAAGCATATTGTAAGTAAACCTAACTATTAACAAATTACATAAGTACATAAGTCCCACAATACATTATCGTTAGTTTTTTGCCTCACATTCAAGAAAGCAACGTTAAGCCTGAATCTAATTGCTACTGTCTGCCTTAACTCTGTGCCCTGTACTTCAACTAATACTATACTAACACAATCTGCGTACAACTAACATAATTAATTAACTAAGTATTTAGTAATTAGAGCTAACAAAAAGTTCTTTGGAGTATGTTTCTGTTACAGTTTATATTTCGTCATTTGTTTAAGTCCTTGTACTTTTATTCATTATTTATTTATATTGTAGAGTATAATTAAAGTACTTGCTTTTAGGTTAATTTTATGTTGTGTGTTTAGTTTAAAACAATTGAATTAATCAAAGATTTATAAACTTGCAGAAGCCCTTTCAAAAACAACAATTGACCCATCTACTCAGTATACTGTAAAATCTACTCAGCAAATTGGTAAGTTTTTAAATATTTTTGATTATCTCTAGCTTTTCATATGCTTTAAAACATAAATAATTGTATGTATATAATTACCGATTGTTTAAATTATTGTTTAACAAATGCAATTAAAGCTCATTGAGAACAACTAGTTAAACATAGTATGCGAATTTGTTAAAAACTTACTACAACAATAAAAAAAACGCTGCTCAAAGATCTCGCTCACATCACCAAGATCACCTAACACCGATCACTGCATTTAATCGTAAACCATTTTCAACTTTTCACTCATATTTCACATGCTACTCGTATTCGCATTTTCATCAAGTACTATATAAATCTTTTCGCTTTCCATGCCGCTCATGATTTCCAAGCTTGCAAACTATTCTAACTTCTATCTACCAATGACACAAATATGTGCAATTGTTTTACAGGTGATGTTAAAGTTGGTGAAAGTGATCAAGGCGAAGATCTTGTGGCACGCATACGCGAGGAAGCCAAAATTCTAGTCGATAATGTGCTCGAAGAGAGCGTTGATTTCATTGAAAGCCATGAGGATCAGCCCAATGGGCATGATCTTATAAAGTACGAATATAATTCAGAGAGTGAAAACTATGCCATAACATGCGACGATATTGGCGGCGTCGATGTTATCAAATCGCCAACCATTGAGTCCATGTCCGGCAAATCATTCGATGATAACATGAGTTTTACCGATGAGCACATACATTTACCCTTGCATGCCCAAAACATAATATCTACAACAACAACTACAGTTACCACACAGTTCCAACAACAACAAGAACATCTGCAACATGAGCCCCAGCAACAGCAGCATCAACAACAGCCCCAGCTACAGCAGCAATCACTGCCAAGTGCAGCTGCAACAGCCCCAGCAGCAGCAGCAAAAGGTAAAATATAACGCCAAGTCATCTGATAGTGGTACAATAGAGCATATAAGCCAGGAAATAACTACATATATCAGTAGAACTTAGGACCCAGAATATCCGTTAGCTACCAAGTATAACCAATCTCCTATATTCTTTGCTTGTTTTGCTCCCTATAATCCTATATGTAATATCTGTATGAATGTAGTGCCTAGCGAAGTCGAAGATAAATCGGAGGTGCGTACTAGACGCATCGAACATAAGATCAATAAGTTATCTGCCGATGTAGAAGATGTAAGCAGCCGGTTCGATGAGACCTTTGACACGGTCGTTCAGGAGGACGAGATAAGCACCCTACAGGGTGAATATTCGAAGCTCAGTTGGGACGATAGTATATCGCCCACGACGAACACCATGGCCGATATGGCTCAAAATCAGTTGACACCCGATAATGATATACAAGAGTTGAGCACAGGTACCACGATATTAAAGCCCATACCATTCAATACCTAACCTTACATATGTATACTTTATTAATCTATATATCGTACGTACCATATCTTGCTTTGTATAGTGTTCCATATAATTGGTGATTTTTGTGTAGATCATAAATACAAAATCTATATAGTGTGTATAATGTACAGCGTTCGATAAGGCGAAAATACTTTTTGTTCAAGTTGAGCTCTAATTGCATTCGGTTTTTTAGTTGAATAATATATTTAATTCAGTTTTTTATAGTTTCCCATATGTATAATCGTTTGCATGTCAACTTCATATAGTACATGTTACAACCGATATCATAATCACCATAACTATCTATACTAACTCTATCTAATCGTACTAACAACTCACACCACATACTTAATCGTATGCATTACCTAATCACCTTATTATGTTACACCTGATCCTCTGGCTATTGTATACTTGTGTTTTCTCTTCCTTCTCATCTTCTGTTTTCTACTTTCGCAACTCTGTTAAAATTGCTTTTGTTTTCACACCTATTGTTTTGTAGAAACAGGCGGCGATATACCAATCTCAGCTGATACCACTCCCAAACCACCGTCAACTGTTGTAACCGAAACTACAACAACAGCAACAGCATCAGCTGAAACGCTGGTCGAAACCAATACAATTACGACCAGCAGCCACGACACACCCACACCAAAACCTCGCGTACTTGTAGCAAGCTCCCCCATCTCTGCCTCCGCCTCTGTCTCAATTTCCGAAGTCACTGAAAACACCGCCATTCCAACTCAAGTGCAACAACCTGACTTACCGATTGATTTAAATGTTGATGCTGTCACACCAGTTCCGAAGCCACGTGCTCCTATTAAGCATACAGATCAGTTCGAGAACCTCGCTGCATTAGGCGAGCAATCCGATAGCATTAGCCTGCGTAGCTTAGATTTTACAGAGGAACTTTCCAAAACAGATGAGCCATCTACATCCATATCCATACGATCGCAGCAGCGCGATATTATCACTACGACAGCCACCACAACTGCCTCTGAGGATCACACAGAGAGTTTTGAGCCAACCAGCGAGATATCTGTGGACGATGCGGATAATGAAAAATCGGAGGGTGCTGAGAAAACAACAAGCTTTTACATCGGCGAATCCAGTCGCAATGTGATTATTAAAACATCAACAAAGTCACCTATTTTGACACCACAGGATGAAGAGGCCAAGTCGGAAATGAATATTGACGCCAAGGATGTATCCCTTATGAAGGAAGCCTCGGTGGACTCTGATGAAGCACAGGATGCATTCAAGGAGTATGTGACTATGAAGCCCGATGACTTTGTTGTAGACACTAAAATCATCAGGCAAGGTTCAGAAACGAGAAACGATCTCTTAGAGTTCGAAAATGCAGATAAAGAAAAGTCCAACGAAGCAAAGCTTTCTAAAGTTACTACTGAGGAAAGCCTAACCACATCAACTGGCTCTAGTGGTCGTGCAATTATTGAAGTAGCACCTTCGAGTAGCGAAGATCCTGATGAATCCAGCAAAGAAATTCCCGAAATCGTTAATACAATAGCAGATAAACCAGAAAAGTTTGAGATGCCGCTAGAGAAAAGTGAGTGGGAAATATCGGAGAAGGAAATTCCTTCTGCCAGTAAACCAAAAGTAGTACATTCGCCACAAGAATCCCAAGGATCTGCGGTTGTGGAAGTGCAAGAAACTCTTGCATTGACTAAGAAAGAATTTGAACTAAGCCCAATGCCCCAGGATCCCATCGTTGCGGTTGACGCCGAAGACTTGTCATCGTTTATTGGTATACCAGATATGCAGACCTCTACAATTGACGGTACTCAGCCACCAGAGGGTCTTTTCGATACCACAATTAAGGAGACGTTAAACAAACACGCTGCAATGGCTCATTACTCGAAGGATGTGTTTGGACAAGTAGAACGTCGGGATGATCATGGATCATTGGGTTTTGTTTCAACAGGCACTGCTGAAGATTTCAGCTCCATAGAAGATCATGTGGCAAAAGAAGAACGTGGTTCACTCGGTTTTATTTCAACAGAAACAGCAGAAGATTTCAGCTCTATGGAGGACTATTACACCGAAAGACTAGCAACAGCTTCAGTAGTCGCTGAAGAAAGTACTGCAGATAAGACTATGTCCAGCGCATTCGAGGAAGTACTTTCAGATCAAAGTATAAAGCCAATAGACTTGGTAGTCCATCGCATTAAAGCTGATTCATCATCACCAGAGTCCACCAACCGCTGGTCCATTCCGGATGTGGATAATTCCAGCTCCAGCGAGAGCTATCAAAAGAGCTTTGAAAAAACGCAAAGCCGTCCACTTTCATCTGATGTAGAAAATGTACTTACTGGTACCGGCACATCAAGCGAATACCAAACCGCTAGGGACTTCACCTCAACCTGCCGAGATGGCACTGAATATATAAGTGCCGTTAGTACTTTAGGTAGCAGCAGCGGCAAGTCCATAAGTTCCCACGAGAGCATGCGCAGCCTGGACTCTCAGTCAGAGACGTCAGCCAATCTTGGAAGCATTGATGTCTCTGAGTTGTCTGAGACCTTGGTGGCTTCTTCCACAGAGGCTGATGCCATTGAGGCTGACGAGTTGTCCCGCCTGCGAGACTTGCGTGCAGATGATGATGAGAGCGATGAAAGCCTGGATGTGGCAGCCTCATCTTATCCCAGCGCCGACCAGCAAACCCAAATGAAACGCTCACAAGAGATGATCTTCAAGCCTAAGCTCGAGGCCGATTCAATAGCTCAAGAACAGCCAACAGAAACTATACAGATTGATGAATATGCTAAGCCAAAAGAAGCTGAACGCACTTGGGGCTTAGCTTATCCTATCGATGAAAAAGACAGCAAATTGGATAGCCCTCGAGATAGTGAAAAAGGGGATGATATCTTGCTGTATCACGGCGATGCTAGAAGATCTATTGATGACTCAAAGCTGGCATCTAGTTTGGATGAAGGAAGCATACTTTCTGTCAGTATGTCCAGTACATCGAATATTGAAACTGTTGTAGAAAACTTCGAAGATATTGTGGGTTCAGTCGGTTCATCATCATTAACTGGCATTGAAGGTTTCCAATACGCACCCGATGATCAAATTCCCAATGCTTCATTGCCCGAAGATGCTACATTTATGTTGGAAATGGAAAGCAGGGAGCATTCGCCTCAGGACTCAAATGCTAGCACGCCACCTGGTGGCGAATCAAAACGACGGGGGCATAAGCGCAATGAAAGCACAGTTATATCAGCAGATGCTCTGAAAAACCTTGAAAAGGAAGGATCATTACCAGGCGAAGGTAAGGAATCAGAAAGTGAATCTGACACTGATCCCTATGAATCGGAATATGCTCGACAGTTTCGCTCCCCGAAGGAACGAAAGAACAAGAAGAAGAAACAAGCTGCAGCAGAAATGGATCATAGTGCAGAGTTAGAAAAACGTCCATTTACACCATCTCAACTAGTGGCCGAAGTCATTGTTGAGGATGCTACAGAAGAATTGGAAGCAGAAGCAGCCATGATTGAGGAGCGAAGGCCATCGCAAAACATGCAGGATTATTCGAATATTCCGGATATTATGGTAACCGAAGATGTCAAGTCACCGATAGAAGAGGAATCCGATGAATTCCCTGAGAAGACCTTGTACAAAGTGCGTACTGAGGAGGAACTTCATAAAGCCAGTGATACAGATGTATACCAAAAGGCCAAAGCCGAAGAAAAAGAGCTAGATTTCCAGCGTCGTGTTCAAGAACAATACAAACAGAAGCTTGAAGAACTGAAACGTGCTGAGGTTGGAGCTGATTACGACGATCAGAGGGCAGCCGACTCACCGGATTCCTTTGAGATGGTAGAGCAGCCAGATATTTCCGATGAATTCGTTATAATTGAGGAGGTAGCCAAAGAGGCCAATGAAGTTGACTTGGGTGGCAAGAGCATAAAAATAAAACCAATTAAATACGAACAAAAGCATGACGAAGATGTTGAGAAAATTATCATCAAATCAGCACCTGCTGACCCCAAACTTGGTTCACAGCTCTATAAAGACGATCTTAATTTCGAATTTGAGGAAAGTCCACCCACAGGAGCCAGCAGCAGTAGTGAACAGCCGGAGGAAAGCGATTCCAGTGACACAGCAGCGGCTAACAAACGCTGGGTTGAAATGCAGCTTACGGATACTCAGCTGCGCTATCCGTACGATCTTACTGGTGCTGTGTTAGAGGACATCAAAGAGGAAGATGGAGAATTTGAGGTTGGCAGCAGTCGCATTAGCAGCTTCAAGGATTCATTTTCGAGTACGCCTGAATACGACTTGGCAGCACGCCGATATCACTCCCGTGGCGAGCATGACGATGTGTCCATGAGCAGCCTGCAAGAGTTTGAGTCCCTGGAGCAAGCTATTTCTCTAGAGAACCGCAATCGCGCACATCAAGGCTCCACAGATTCAAGTAATGGTAGCTTTACACGTCGCTATATAGTACGGCACAGCGCTAGTGGCACAGCGCCTGGCGATGATATATCCGTTTCCAGTCTGAAAGACTTTGAGGGACTGGAGAATGCTTGCATTGAAGCGCATTTGATTGAAATAAAGGCCAAGGAGGAAGCAGCAATGCTCTCACGCTCCGATGAATCAAACAAATCTAATGGCAGCGACAACGGAGCTGCAGGAAATGTTGTGGTTACTAAAGTAACACGCACCGTAACACGTACCGAGGTGGTGCCTGCTCCAGGCCAAGCTGAGAACCTGGAACTTTTGCTCAAGCAACAGCTGGAACGAGAGGATTTCGATCCTAAGGCCATCACAGCCACTGTCAAACTCACCGAGACAACGGCTTCTGAAATGGACACCAAGTCCAAGATTGATAGCCAGGACTCTGAAAAGGACAGCATCGATAGCATGGAGATAAGAAGCCATGATATGATGACTAGTAGCATTGAGAGCTTCGATATATCCAAGGATGCAACCACACGCTCAGACGTCGATTCCCTGGAAATTGATAAGCGTCATTCGCGGCAAGAAAGCATTGAATCCTTCGGAGACGAACAGCTGGATCTTATGTCCAAATTCGTCAGTGGTGGAGGTGTGACCTTAGGTGATGGCTTAACAACAACCACAACGACTACAACCACCAGCACCGATGCAGATGGCCACGAGCATACGGTGACCCGTGTAATAACAACTACTACAGTGGCTGGAGGCGGTGGAATTCAGGAACTACCGCTTGATGAAGCCGGCATGTCCAAAGACACATCTGTGGATTCTCTGAATCTGTGCATGGAGCAAACAACCAGCTCGGCAGGCACCACAGCGACGTATCAGACGAGTGCTGGTAATTCTCAGATGTCGGGCAGCGTAACGAGCTGTGCGTCGAGTACGCTAATGGAAGATTCCTTTCCTGGTGTGGGTGGCATGTCATCGTCGCAGATGTCGGCCAGTTTCTGGTCGCATGACGAATCCACAGTGGTTGAGGATGAGGAGCTGAAGGCGCAGCAACAACAACAGCAGCAGCAGCAGCGTCATTAAGGAGAGTTTATAAAAAAGGGGCAAAAACAATGACTATGAATAGTTGGCTAGGTAAGCATCAAACAGCAAGGCTTCTCGGCTTTTGTTTTATTTATGATTTGAAATTTTTATTTGATCTCAGCATAGAAGCAGCAGAGCTCAACTTTAGCAGAGAAACGATTCGCCTATAAGCAAATAACACAAATGTTATACTTACTATATCATGTTTCTTTTAATATGTTTATTTACAGACAAGATATTGCACTAGATACTGAGCTTTGATTAGATCAAGGACTTGGCAGAGAACACCAATAACTTCACCAATTTGATAAAGATGCATCAACAACTCGGACATAACTTCATTGAATTCAGCCCAACTGGAGAACTTGATGTTTGTCATCAATGTAAACATTTTAAATGCATTCGAAACGCATACATGAGTTTTTAAATGCAAATATATATATTTTATATATTTATAAAAACTATAAAAACGCAAAATTGATATATGATAAATTGATGTATTGAATATGGCAAACATTAGCTATTTCGCATTTTCTATAATTGGCTTTAATATTGCAAAAAGAACAAAAAAAAACCTTAAATTTAATAATACAAATGAAAATGAAATCTTTTTTGTGCTATGGAATGGAAATAATAAAATCTTTGCTTTTAATTTGATGTAGTTATACTGATATGTATGTACGTACTTATTAAATAAATCGCTTATTATTGTAGTTTAATTTAAGCAAAATATACAATTGCAAATGTAAAGAGCAAGTAGTAGGCCTGGGAAGTGAAATGCTTTTAAAGTCTCATTTTTTACAAGAACCAAGCAAATTTTTACGCTTGCATATTTTAATGAAAAATATACATAACAACTTACATACAACAAATATACAATTCAAACAATGCAGACAAGACAAACAATAAACAGAAACACATAGCTAATATTATCAATTACATTCTTATTATACAAATTATTCACATAAAGCCGCAATCTACAACATAGACAACATTACAATTACTTAATGCTAATTTTCGTAATGCACATCTTGCTGTGTATTTATAATATTTAATACTTATTACAAGATTTCAAAGTTTTAGCATCGCAAGTGTAATGGGTAATAAGTATAATAATATTTATGTTAAAAACATACAACAAATTAAAAACAAACCAGAATACATGGAGCAACATTATTTGTATTGTAAACCACACGCGTATGAATAACCAAATAAAGTGCTTAATACAAATTCTCAAATGCATTTTCAACTGGGTTTGGGTATGGAAAATAGAACCAAAATGGACGGAGCAGATCAGTCGGACGGTAGAATAACCTATGCCCTTTACTTTAAATACAATTTTTTAAACTATAACATTAAGCGTATCATCAGTACTTCTTCTTCTTCCCTTTTTACGTGCGCCAGCTGCGCTGCGCTGCTACTGCTACTACAACGCTGCCAATTGCATAGCTTATATCTACTTTGTTTATAAACCGATTTCAATGTGCTTTTCTGGATGGTTAAATATAATAGCATACACATATACCGAATAACAACAATCTATGTTGCCACGCCTCCTTCTGCCTTCTGCTTACGTACATTCTGACAATGTTTTCCCATTTTTCCAAAATTAATTAGCAAAAGTTTTGTATTAAACATATATCAGATAGGTTATTGTAAATATTAATGGGAGATAGTATTTTGCTTATTTATAATACATATTATTGTATTTTAAAATATTGTTAGTACCAGCCAAATGGAACTTGTTCCGGCAGCAATTGGTTCATTTTGTAGCGCAGACAGTCGACAACCCTGGAGTGCACACACTTACAACCACGGTTGCCACCGTGGGCACCAAATTTTTTCAATCATGGTGTTTTTGGTGTTTTTGGTGCATTTTTTGAGATGGTGCGCAGTAACAGAATGCCCGGTTTGTGTTATTTGATTCTTTGCTGATGCATTTCGATAGTTTGCGGTGGCAACCGTGGTCACCAGCTGACGACGAAAGCAACCAGCTGACGAAGCAGCAAGACGAAGCGAATAAGCAATACTTCGTGCGTACGGAATAGAAAATTGGAAAAAGCGAACTGCACAGTGAAAAAGTGTCGAAAAAATGTGGTTTTTAAACAAATAAGCGTAGTGCAACAAATACAAAAAAAAACAAAAACAAAACCATTTGCCAATAATACCAATTCAACGCACAAAGCATGGTATGAGTTTGCTGTACAATTTATTGTTGGATTTGTCGTCGTTGTTGTTGTTGTTGCTGCAGAAACAAGTCCAGCGAGCAGATGATAGATTCAATTATAAAATCGACGTGTAGATTTGTGGAAAACAATTGAAAATCGAATTCGAGATAATAAACGAATGCAGAGGCATTGGTGCAAACAGTTCTAATTATACAACAAGCCAAGAGGGAACGCTCTCAAAGAACTAAACTGGTTATACACACAGCAACAACGACGACGACGACGACGACAACAACAACGACAGCAGCAACAAAAACAACAACGACGGCAACGGCGACGGAAACGAAGGAACGGGAGCAACCGCAGCAGCAGCAGCAGCAGCAGCAGCGAAAGGCAGTTCGACGCAGCTAGAGTCAGGGTGAGTAAAAATCGATTTGTTGCACAAAACGAGACACACACACGTACACAACCACACACACACACACACACGTGTGCAGAGCACACTCACGAAGGCGACAACCCTGTGCACGAGGGCGAGTGGTTGACATGGGTGGGGCGGTCTGCGACAGGAGCAGGGAGCGAGGGGCGAGGCAGGGGGCAGGAGAAACGATGAGCTGCATAATATTAATTTTTGGTGTTCGCTTGCAGGTGATGGACAAAATCAAAGTGAAGGTGATTGGTGTGCTGCGCGAGCGGGATGGGGGAACGAATGTGAATCGCAGCGGCGTCGGCGTCTCGGCTGCCGTTGGCAGTCATCAGGTGGGCGTGGGCATGGGCGTGGCAGCTGCAAACGGGGTCACGCAGGACATTGGCAATAGCAACAACAACAACGGCAACGCCCCTGCAGCTGAACACAATGAAGCGCACACGCTGCTCAATGCAGCAGCGGGAGGTGGCGGTGGCGGTGGAGGTGGAGGGGCAGGCGCAGGAGTTGGCGTAGCAGGCGCTGCAGTTGGTGGCGTTGGCGGTGCGGCACGCACAACGGTGCTGCCACGGCCACAAACAAAAATCAGCGCTTTGGATCTGGCTGGCATATTGAATACGCGTCGACGCCTGGAATGGACCAAGGAGTGGCTGCGAAAGAATCAGGCGGAGTTTTTGAGCAAGGAGAATCTGCTGATGGATCTGCAGCTGCGCAAGGACGAGTGCTACCATTTGAATTACTTCCTAGCCATAACCGAGAGCCAGTTTCGGCATCTGGTGCAGAAACTGGAGCCCATCATCAGCCAGTATGCGCCGCAGCGCAAAAAGAAATCCTTTAGCGCTGAGGAGCGTCTGGCCATAACGCTCAAGTATTTGGCAACGGGTAAGTAGAAGCCACAACTTCCTAATGCCACAGATTGTTGATGTGCTACTTTGCATTCTGCAGGTGAAGTGCATTCTTGTCGAAACTACTGCTTCCGTGCCTCGAAATTTGTGATAAACGAAATGATTGCCAATATCTGTCTGGGCTTCTATGAGCATCTCAAGGACCAATACGTGACACTACCAAAGACTGATGAGCAGTGGCGCAACGCCGCCAGCGACATGGAGCGCAAACACAACTTGCCCCAGTGCGTGGGCAATCTGTTCATGCGCAGCATTCAGCTGCAGAACAGCGCCAGCAGCGAGGATCGCAAGCGTGCGGCCGTCATCTTTACGGCCATTGTCGATGCGGACAACAATTTCCAGTACGTGAAAGTGGAGCGTGCGGCAAACAGTCGGCCAAACGACATATACAACCAGACCACTGCCATTGAGCTTATCGAGCAGAAGATGCAGACGCTGGAGGCGCAACAGACGCAGCAGCAACATCGCAAGGGCTACTATCTGGTCGGTGATTCTGTGCTGCCCAGCACATCCTATTTGGTCAGCACACGGAATGTGAGCAAAGACAGCAGCATCTACGATACGCTCGAGGAGGTCAACACCCATGCGGAGCAAACGATGCGCATATTGTGCAACGTATTCCCAATCTTGGCGCAGCCGCTGCGCGTCAGCGAGAAGCACATCGTTGAGGTGGTGCTGGGCTGTGTGGCGCTCTATAATTTCTTGCGAAAGACGGACGATTCGTTTCGGCGCAACAGCGACAACATTGTGCAGCAACGGGGCGGCCTGGAACAGCAGCAGCCCGCCTATGTGGACAGTGAGGACATTGACGACGACTGCATCATGCTGGCCACAGAGGAGGAGATGCGCGAACGGGCCGAGTTTACGCCCAGCGTCGGCCTCACCACCTGCTTCCAGACATTGTGCGCCCAGCGCGGAGATACACCCGAGGGGCAGGTGAAGCGAGACTGGTTGCTCAAGTTGCCGCTGCTGGCAACGCAGCAGCAGAACGGCAACAGCAACGGCAGCAGCAGCATCGGCAGCAGCAGCAACAGCGACACCAGCAGCAGCAACGGAGCTGGCAACGGCATGGATAATGCCACAGCGAGCGTTGGCTTATATTAGTGCAATTTTATCTAAGTACTTTACGAATTTTGTATAGTTCCTTGTTTTCTATTTTTCTAATTTTAATCCGTATCATCCCTATGCAATTCTCTATCTATCTCTAACACTATCTCTAACTGTAACTGTAACTGTAACTGTATCTGTAACTATAACTGTTAACTATATGAATTGGCATTGGTTAGTTTACCAAAAAACCTAGTTTTTGCTTATTTTCAATTTCCTCTACACATACTCCATGATTTGTGCGCTTCTGTGCTTCGTTTAAGGTTCTGTAAAGTTAGTTTAGGCTCATTATTTTGTGTAATTCTTTGGATGTTCAGTGAATGCTATGTGATGTCTCAAATCTCTATTGTGGCCCAGTGCTCCCGGGGAGCTTTGCGAATGTTACAACCATATAATAAGACGCCAACCAGGCCGAGATAAAAATCAAATAAAATAAATACAATTAAAAACCTTTAAAACAAAACAAACAACAGTAAACGTGAATTCAAAGAAAACTAATGGATAATGATAAACAAATCAACAAAATTACAAGTTTAGTATTCGTATTTAAGCAAAACAACAAATTATACATAATTATATTTACAATAAATGTTTAAGGAAAGGTCTTTACGTGTCGAACTCTAAACCAAACATTCAATTATTGCTCCAATGCGCCCACTTCTCCAGCTCAGCCTGCAGCGCGTCTCCCGGACTCTTCGTCGCGCTCACCTGCCGGTGTCCCAGCAGGCGGTAATCCTGCCCCAACTGCCCCTGCTCCACGGCATGCCCCAGCAGCGACTTAGCTGCACTTAGCGCCGCCTCCGTTGGCAGCTGCTCATTGAAGTCGCCAATAAAGGCGATGGCCAAGCTGCCCACATTGCTGCCAATGGCCATGGCGCCCTGCTCGCTGGGCCTCCTTCCCTCATAAACGCGTCCATTACCCCCAATCAGATAATGGTAGGCGATATCCGAGTACTTCATTCTGGTCATCTGGTACAGCTGTATGTTACGCACCTGCTCCGCACAGCTCTGATCCTCGCTGCAGCCACGCCCCGCCGTATGCGCTACAAGTGCGCGTTGCAGGGGCAGCTCCATGGACGTCAGCTCCCCACTTGGCGGGCGGGCTTGCCAATCCGCACGGGAAACTATCGACAGCTGGGCGGCATTGAGAGCTGCCCAAGACAGCACAATTGCCACAATAACAGCGTTCCAGCGGGAGAACATTTCAACGCGATGCTTCGGCAGCTACTGAGACGTGATGGGCTATAGACAGCGCACTTATGGAACGCTGATAAGCCAGTTGCCCCACGCAATGACCCCCTACACTGGACCACATGGGCCGAGGTGATTTTTGTACAAGCTTTTCCCCATAAAAAAAAACTCAACAATTAGTCAATTCAGTCATTATTTGTTAGACAATATACACTTATAAATGGAAGCTTTGAATTTGCCAAACTTGCCTGCTTTTGTTGCTAGATATCTGTAGCTTTTCTGCGCAATTCTACGGGGAATCACCGAGGGTAAAGCACACTTTTAGCTGGAACCCCAGCTCAATCTGCTGAAATGTACATACTATTCACATTATGCTAATGCCATGCGAGTGCCGAAAGAACCTCAACTTGACACAGATGTTCTTCGCAGTAATTTAATTAAAAAACTTTCGTAATTAAATGCGAAAGTGCAAAAAGAAATAAATAGTAAAAAGGCAAAAACGAAGACACCGAAATGCAATCTAAAAGTGACGACGAAAATGCAAGTAAGCGCGCCCAATTAAAGCCGCAAAGAAAAGAAAATATCTATAATTCGAGATTTAAACTATATATACGATATAAACATGAAACTATATATAAACATTTCCATGGTGTCGAACACGTTCAAAGTGATACGAAAACTAAAATGTATCATTCTCGTCTTTGACATTCGCTTAAATACTATTAAATATTATTATTTATTTGGGGATTAGTGTAAAGCGACCTGCAAAGATTTAACGTACCACATCTGAACTATAGCTACCAGTGGGAAAAGGGTTTTCCCTCCGGGATAGCGCTGCACAAGTAGTAAGAAGTAAAACTGTCTGAGAATTCCTGATTATTTTATTTATTTATTTAAAATAAAGATCCCCCATTTGCTGTATGTCATGATGAATCCCCATCAGCAATGTACTAAAGCTTTCCAGTCAACTTGGCAGGTCTCTGAGAAACGGAAAAACTTCAAAGTGAGAATAGAGAATTTAGCCTTTAAAAACAGTCTAGTAAATGAAGCATATTTACGCTTTAAACTAGCTTTTAAGTTTCTTTTACTTTGTTATTTAAAATGTTGTTATTCTGCAGCAAAATCATGCTCTTTATTGGCCCAACTTATTTGGCCCACATTTTAGAAGTTTCATTGCAGTTCAGCGCGACTTGGCTCATTTAGCAAATTGTCAGATTTATTTCGCTAATTGCCGCTCATCCGTTTAATTAAAATAAGAAGAACGTAACAGGGAGAAGAACAAAACTTTTATTTTCAGCATTCAATTTTATTCGCATTTGGGCACGTTTAGTTTTTCGACATTTTTGTTGTGTTTTATGCGAATTTTACCTTTTTGCTCTCGGCGCAAGAACAATTTTCATGCCGAACGAAGAAACTTTTGGAGCACCTGGCAATAACAACAGGCGCCTCTGGTCCGCCCAATTTGTGTAGTTTTCCACTAGTTTAGACGCCTGCAAGTAGGCTAAGGAAATTGGCAAAATGGAAATGGGAAAAACCTGAGACGGGCTTAAAGCACAGCCAAAAGGAAAGATGTTAGTTAACGTCTTTAAAGTCTTGGCGTCGCAGGCGAAGTGCAAAGGTGTCAATTGTGTTAGCCAGAAACTTGCGGCTAACAACAGCAGCAACAATTGCAAGTTCAACTGCAACAGCAACAACTATTTACAACAGCAACAGCTGCAGTTGCCGTCGCCAACGCCTTCATCGTCGCTGTCAACATGAACCACCGGAAAGAGCAAAAGTTGCAACCGCAGTGGAATTCCATGCAACTTTCTGCTGCTGTGCAACTGCAATTGGGTATGCGGTGCTGCATGCTGCACTTGCTCTGCTCCTGGCTTCTCGGCTCTCAGCTCTTGGTTAACGAGTGGGCGTGAAGCGCGAGGTGTGGGGCGTGGGGCGTGGGGCGTTTGCCTTGTAATGCGATTTGGGTGCGGGCATTTTTATGACAACTTGCTTAAATTTCATAACAACTTGCAGCCTCTCTCTCTCTCTCTCTCTCTCTCTCTCTCTCTCTCTGTTTCTCTCTCTCTTTTCTCACCCCACCTCCCTCTCTATCTGTGTCGCCAAAAACTTATTTCGCTTGCGAATCGAGCACAAGTTTCGCTTCGCCTCGCTCTGTTGCTGTTTGGATTTGTGAAGCAAACGTTAGCAACGCAGGCTAATGAATAAAGTTCGTTTATGAATTTTGTCAAGCCAAACGCCAAACCAAAACACTTTTGGCAAGATTTAAGATCTTAAACGCTCCGCACTCTCTACGATTTAACGCATTTGCTCATTCAGCAGCAGCAGCAGCAAAAGCATTCTATTGTAATTGACAAGCCTTCGTTCAACTAATTGCAATATGTGAGGCGCAATAACGCAGCGCTTCAATGTAATTTCATTAAGTCTGATTACGTATCCGCCGCGTTGTACGGCGAAAATGCACCGCAATAATTAGCATATTAAACTCTGCTAATACGCCAAAGACATGTTGAAAATAGCGAATTATTGCCAACAATACCATTCTTATT
>JAWNNJ010001562.1:0-14382 GCA_035045125.1 Hypselothyrea guttata
CGCGTGCCACCCGGCCCGCCGATCCGGCCACCGCTGCTAGCTCGCGCTCAGCCACCGCCTCCACCTCAGTCAACACCAACAAAACGCAGCAACGCCGTGCGCCGGCCATTGCTGCGCCGAGCAAGGCCGCGAGAGCCAGACTGGTCGGTGCTGGTCGCATTATAAAATTGTAGCGCATGGATTTTATGATGCAATTTTATGATGCATTAGGGTTGCTTTCATCGGTTATCGGGTGAGCGATCCTTGGAGCGGTAACCTGGTGAATGCAACCATTATATTAAGCTGAAGTTGAAATATGATTTTGTTAAGAAGTGAAGTTTTCTGATAATCAAACCGAAGTTTGCATATTATGTTTGAATTCTTGTTAAGATGTTATCCTTAGATTAGGCTGAAGTTGAAATATGATTTATGATCTATTATGTAATATTAAAATTAAGAATTGAAGTTTTCTGATAATCAAACCGAAGTTTGCATATTATGTTTGAATTCTTGTTAAGATGTTATCCTTAGATTAGGCTGAAGTTGAAATATGATTTTGTTATCCTTCGATTAAGCTGAAGTTGAAATATGATTTATGATCTATTATGTAATTTATTTATTTATTTAAAATAATATTTAAATTAAGAATTGAAGTTTCCTCAAATTTAAACTGAAATTTGCATATTATTTTTTATAAGTAAAGATCTCGTAAATGAAACTTTTATTGATTTTTTATTTCATTAAAAACATCGATTGTATCGATTACATCGATGTTTTTGTCATAAAAACATCGGAAACATCGATGGTTACAAACATCGATTGTTAAAAACATCGATGTTCGTAAAATCCGATGTTTACCAACCTCTATGTGACAGCAATCGACTGCTTACAGCAGCCGTTGAATTGGCTGCTGTGGGCTTTCGGTGGGAAACCGGTTTGGCACACGACAGGCCACAGGCAGCCTAAAATTCCTAAGAATTTGTTGTGTGTTCGTACTCTGTACCCTGTAAAGTGGGTGAAAAGGGTATATACTTTGCAAAAATAATTAAAAAATTTAAAAAATTTTAATTTTATAGTAATTTATTTTTAACAGTGATATTTTTCGGCAACATACTATGTCGCGGCATATTATAGCGAATTTGCGAATTCCTGGAATTTCATGCGCTTTGTTGTTGGGTTGTCGAAAAACATGCGTTGAGAGAGATCAATTCTGGTTTTTTATCATCTTTATTTTAAATTGAAATTTTCGGTCATCTCATTCAAAATATTTACTTAATTTTTTTCAGTGCAGCAAATTGAAACAAAAAATGCTCGCTCCTGAGTATTGAACAAATATTTTGGAAATAAAGATTATTTTGTTAGTATTAATTAAATATCACTGTTAAAAATAAAATACTATAAAATTAAAATGTTTTCATTATATTAATTATTTTTTCAAAGTATATACCCTTTTCACCCACTTTACAGGGTACAGAGTACGAACACACAACAAATTCTTAGGAATTCTAGGCTGCCTGTGGCCTGTCGTGTGCCAAACCGGTTTCCAACCGAAAGCCCACAGCAGCCAATTCAACTGCTGCTGTAAGCAGTCGATTGCTGTCACAGCATTGTCGCTGCTGTGACAGCAACTGCGAAAAAACTCGCAGCCACAGCATAAGCACAATGCACTGCTGCGACAGTTTTCGCAGTTTTTTAAACACTGCGGCAAACAGCCAAAACAGTGGTTTTTCAAAAATCTGGCTGATCGCGCCCCACCAACATGCAACTTGTGCGAGTCGAACACGCAACCGAACAGCCGCCTTGAAGCTGTATAGAAAAGGTTGCAAGCGAGCTCGCTACGAACGCAGCTCATACGCATGTCAGTCGGCTACCGACATTTGAACTGAGAGCACAGAGTTATTCGGGTTCTTCGTCCCATGCGCTCGTGTCAGTTTGCAATGCTGGTCAGCGATTTCGATTTTGATTCTCGTTTCAGTTTATTGTTTGGCTGCTGAGCATTGGCGCTCGGCGATTATTGAAAGTCGTAGACGTTGATGCTCTTTCTATTTCCTATATATTTCGCTGCCACTAGAATTAGGCAATTGAATGGATAGAGAGCATCAACCTCCGACGTTCAATGATGTGTGCGATTCGTTTAAGCGGTTGGGAATTTCTGTTTCGCTTGTGTGAAAAGTTGCGTACTTCGGCTGTGGGTCGGCCTTTGTGTGATGTTTCTGTCTTTGTCGGCTTTGCTTGCTGCTAAAAAGTTCCCACGGTAGTTTGTTGCGTAGATTTTTGTATGTGCGTGCGCAGCATATGCACCTGTTTGATCCTATTGTATGTTTTTTAGACCCTTTACTTTAAAAAAGTAAAAATGTTCTATTAATTAGTGCATAGCGTCATAGCATTGCATCATATCTCCGCGTCACATATGTATATCCGTCCGGTACAATTTTCGGGCGAAGTTATTTCGCTTTTTTGTTGGCGGAATTATGTCGTTTTTAAAACGTCATATTAACGTAGTATTTATTAGCTTCTTTGAATTTTATATAAACTTGCACGTAATTTTTTAGCTTGTGGCTCTGAATAAATTTGAAAAAGTGTCCATTAGCTTGAATTTTGTTGCCTAAATTCAAATTGTAGGCCTCCACGAAGCTAGTGGTTCTTGTCGAACGTTTAAATACCGATATGTTCTTCGGTCCTTCCTGCATACATTAAGTATTAAAAAAATTATGGTAGAATTATGATGATTATAATAATTATTAATATGAATTACTTTTTCAAGTCACTGCTTCTTAAAATATTTAAAAAAGATCAGTGGTACGTAGGCTACAGTCGGACGTAGCCGACTGTAGCAGACCCTTTACTTTACTCCTACTACTAATATATGAACATACAAACACAATCAGAGGCACACACACTAAGCTACCCGCGTATGCATGGCACACCACCACCCCTCTGCCTAGTGCGGCAAATTGTCCGTTCCATATTTTCGCTGTTTCTTATCCGAATTGAAACGAAATTCACAAAGTCAGTAGAGAATGTCATAAGCTAGTTACGAATCAAATTACAAGTCCATAACTTTAAAGCTGTGGCTGCAGTAGCTTTTTGCGGTTTGTGGTGAAAGGGGGGGAGGTATCCAAAATCCAAAATAACCTCGATCTGCTTACTGAATAGGTGAACCTAGATCCCAAATATGGTGTCTCTAGCTCTTATAGTTGCTGAGATCTAGGTGTTCATACGGACGGACAGACAGACAGACGGGCAGACGGACGGACGGACATGGCTATATCGACTCGGCTTGTCGTCCTGATCAAGAATATATATACTTTATGGGGCGTGGCACGCCTCCTTCTGGGTGTTACACACATTTCCTCTTTGCACTAAGTTATTAGACCCTTTTTACTTTTTTAAAGTAAAAGGTCTAACGCCCACGAGACATGACAGTCGGGCAAGCTCGACTATCTTATACCCTGTACCAAAGATCAGCCTTGCTAGTACAGTATTCTGTTTAAAATATATTTTGAATCTAATTTAATTTATATTCCGAATACCAACTTTCTACTGTTGAACAACGTAAGAAATAAAATTTGTACACTTTGACCAGAATTTGATATTTTGTGTATGGTATATCGGGATATTATTATACATATGTAGCATAGCCTACTACTACTTACATATAATATACATCAAAATTACAGTTAAAATAAAAAAATAAAGATTATCATAATTCTTTTAATAATGGACCGATATAATTGAAATTTGCAAAATAAGTAGATATTAATCATCTCCACAGTTCGTAGGAGAAACATTTTACTTAGATAGATTTATATGTCTTAAATTGGTCAATGTTGTTGTATGTTTATGGCCATTGTTCGTGGTAGGGGCGTGGCTTTCAAAAATTGAAATAAACTTGTTCTGCATATGGTATACACCTTTCAAAAATGACCAAAACGGTTGCTCTAGCACTTTTAGTTGCTGAGAACGACGCGTTCATACAGACGGACAGACGGACAGACAGACAAGGCTAAATCAACTCGGCTAGTCCTCCTGATCAAGAATATATATACTTTGTGGGGTCTACCACGCCTCCTTCTGCCTGTTACATACATCCTGATAAAGTTAATTACCCTGTACTTCCCATTTTTCAATAGGTACAGGGTATAATAAAAATAAAATTTAAGAATGCATTACAGGAATTCACAATGATGTATTGTCACATGTGAAAAAGTTGATCAAGTTGTGTGAATGTAAACAGAATGTCTCAAAGTTATATATTTAGTATTTAATAACTTAGTTTAATTCTTCATTTTGTATTTTTCAATAATGTAATGTAATGTAATATAATGTAATTTAACATAATCTTATTTTTATTTTGAAATTTGTGTAATTAATGAATTTATTCATGTGAAAAAGTTAATCAAGTTGTGTGAATGTAAACAGAATGTCTCAAAGTTATATATTTAGTAATATAATAAAAATAATACAGGTTAAATTCAAATGTATGTGTGTATTGTTTTTAATTTTAACAGCAGCATCAAAATACGGGGCATATATATTCTTTTTCTTTTTTCCTCTTTTCTTTTAGTTATTAAATTTGTGAAATTAATTTTGTGTTTTGGATTTGAATTTATCCTATTTTTGTAAGTACTCCTTCATTTCCAAAAGGAAATGCAAGACAAGATGCTATTGATCGCTTTGTCTGCGAGGCAGTTCCTGGGAGAGGGTGTAGTCCTTTACGTATGCGCTCATCTGTGGTAACGGTATCTTTGCAGTGCTGATCAGGTGTGTGTTTAGAAGTTATCCATTGAAGAGCCCCAAGCGCCTCGCGTGTCTTGTTAGTGGCGCTATTGGGGGGGGGGGGGGGCAAGCCTCTTTGAACACATTGCATCCTCTGAATGTTGCAACATGTGCTCCTTCACAGGGGCACTTCTGGGCTTGGTACATTCTATTGATGGGTGGGGTCCAGCGCATTTGAAGCAGGCGTAAGGTTTCCGACATTCCTCGATTCTGTGATTCTACCCTTGACATCTGTAACATTGATATACATACTGGTTGATGCTGGGTTTCTCAATCTCAACTTGAAAGGTACCTATTCTCTTTATTTTGAGTATATCATCGACCTTTTTATTTGGCATAAGATCTACCTTGAAGGTGCTAGTCGGTAGTCCAGAATATGTGCCCGTTAGATTAGTGACATAGCAGGCAGTGAATCCAATATTATCTATCTCCTGTGCATCCATTGGGGCGTTGTTCTAGGATGTAACCCTTTAATAATTACTCCATATGTAGCATCATTGGTGTTTTTTTGCAAATGGAATATGTATTTATTAAATCCGAGGAAATGCAATATATCCTTATGCATTTTCCCTGAAGTACATTCAAAGCAAATTCCTGTACCCGCTGTTAGTGTCGTCGTGAATTTGTCGCTTTTTATTGAGTCTGTTACTTTCTTGATACATCCTTCTGGGGTATTATCCTCTGGGATTATTACAATAATACGTGGTGTCACACATGGTACTAAAGTATGAATAGCCTCTGCGTGTTTGCTTTGTGATTCAGCTGAGATTGGGTTATTTAAATTATCCGCCTCCTTGATAAATTCGTTCGATAAAATCTGAATTGAATGTGGATCAGCTTCCGATATCTCCTCTTCAGTGTCATAGTCAGAATTTTCATTGCTCTACGTTTCTTTATTTTTATACCCATTGAAAAATGATTAGGGTGAAGAGCTGAGTCGATATAGCCCGATTTTTGCGCCCACTTTTATAGCACAATATTGTCAATGCCAGTTCATATATTGTTTTTAGTATGATTTTATGTTTTTTATTTTTTTAAGTCAATTCACTACTTTTCCAGTAGCTGTACACACTCGCACAACGTCACTATTGATGTACACTGTCGGCTTTACACGTCCGATCGACTGGACTAACGATTGCAGTTTGAGCGTGGCAGCAAAGCATTGACAGCGAGAGAGGAGCCTGCGTTCGGCTGATTGGCATACGAAGTGGATTCGTAGCACGAAGTGGATTCGTAACGAAGTGGAATGGGATAACGCGAGTGCGATCAATTCTAATACCCTGCGTCCAACTAAGTGGCGGGGTATATACTTTTTTGCAAGTTTATGTTAGATTTTAAGATTTAATTTTTAAGTTGCTTTTTAATAAAAATGGAAATTATTAAGCATGAAATTTATAAACATTTAATATATAGGCAAACTATATTTGAAAAATTAACGAGGAAAAATAGCCAAAATAATTAGCCAAAAATATATTTAATGCAGCAACATTTTGAGAATTTAAATTTTTATGTTATAGGCAAATTGAGCAGAATTAATGAGTGGAATTATTTACTGATTTTACTACTACAATTATTTTAGTTGAATTTACTAGCAAAAGGTAAATTGTTTTTTGTCAAAATATAGCAATTTTTAATTTGAATATTTGAAAATTTTAATTATTTAAATTGCAATTATTATAGGCAATTTGGGCAAAATTTACGAATAAAATATTTTTACTTAATTCAACTATCGCAGTTATTTTACTGATTTTATTAACAAAAAATACAACTTCCCAATGTCAATACTTTGCGTTATCGACCTTCGGCTTGCAGTTTGGCGTATGCTAATTTCTAGAGGCACATCGTGTGTTGGGAGGCGAAAAGATGCTTAAATGTTAGTAGAAAGGACAGTCTAACAGGTAAGTGATTTGTTTGGCTTTTAGGCACTAATCGGCAAGTGCAGTGTACAGATTTTAAACGATAGTTCGCGAGCTGAGGATGCACGAACAATATTTCAGCATTTCAAAAAAATTAGTGCAAAATTTCCCCCTGCCTAACAGAGTGCTGAAGGGGGACCCTGATGTTGACATTGTTTTTTTTTATAGTAGTTGTCAAGTTGTCATTGTAGGCAGAGTGGTTTGAGAGCAATTGGCTGCTGTTTCCATTTTTTAGACCCTTTACTTTAAAAAAGTAAAAAGGGTCTATTAGTTTAGTGCAAAGAGGAAATGTGTGTAACACCCAGAAGGAGGCGTGGCAGACCCCATAAAGAATATATATTCTTGATCAGGACGACAAGACGAGTCGATATAGCCATGTCCGTCTGTCCGTCTGTCCGTCTGTCCGTCTGTCTGTCTGTCCGTCTGTCTGTCCGTCCGTATGAACACCTAGATCTCAGCAACTATAAGAGCTAGAGACACCATATTCGGGATTTAGATTCTCCTATTTCGCGAGCAGCACGAGTTTGTTTTAGATTTTGGATACCTGTTCCCCTTCCCCCGCAAACCGCAAAAAGCTACTGTAGCCACAGTTTTAAAGCTATTGATTTGTAATTTGGTACGTAACTAGCTTATGACATTCTCTATTGACCCTGTGAATTTCGTTTCGATCGGATAAGAAACAGCAAAAATATGGAACGGACAATTTGCCGCACTAGGCAGAGGGGGGGTGGTGTGCATTGCATACGCGTGTAGGTTAGTGCGTGTGCCTTTGACTGTGTTTGTAAATGCATAAAGTTAAAGTAAAGGGTCTTCTACTGTCGGTTACGTCCGACTGTAGCCTTCGACCCACTGATCTGCCCCGTCCATATATTTTTTTATTTCTCTTAATACCAATAAATCATTAATTGTCTTCATTTTCAAAAACATCCAAAGAATCGATGGCTTGGTCCAAAAAGTTGGGATTTAATTTTACCAGCAGTATATTTTCAAGCATATCCTGGCTCAAGCGATTGCGGTAGTCAGTAAGCACATATCTTAACGTTAGAATTTGTTTTTAATCTAGTTGCTTATTGGACACTGTTTAAAACAGGGTATCGATAACTATTGGCAATATTGCACAGCAAGGCAAAGGAATTGTGCAAAAATAAAATGCAAACAAGTAATTAACCAACAATTTAGTAATTAATCAGCAAATTTGTTACTAAAATAATTATTATTTGACCAGTTGAACCATCCAAATCATAACTAACTATTAATTTAAATGACATTTCAAAGAAATTATGTAGTAAGTAGTAGTAGTGGTTAAGTAGATTTTGCAAACTAACTTCTGCCTTTGTGTCAGAATAGGTTACTTCTCTGAATGGTCTGAATTTCAGTTTTGATTTGTTAACCTCTGAATATGAGGAAAATATATTGTATCCATGCTGTTTGGATAGGCTTTTCATATTTATATATTGTTGTTTTGTTAATCCGTTTCGAATTAAAAATGCTAGTGCAGTATCAGTACTTATGGGTAACAAATTAGTTTAGTTCCTTCTTTTGTTGTTTTCTTGGCTTTTTTCCTAAATTGAAGCTGCATGCCAAATAATCGCAGTTAAATTATTTTCTTTTCAAGCGATATCAGATGCCAATTTTCTTTTTAGTCTAGGTCCTGCTTTAACAAATTCCATTCGCTTACGTTCTGGTTTATTGTGTGTAATATCGTAATCATGCAATACACTTTTTATACTGAAGGCAAGCCAACGTGGATGTTTTTTTTTGTACTCGCTAACATTGCAGGCAGCAAAGATACCAAAATATAATCTTAAGCATCTATACCATATATGAAAACGGAGCAGATCAGTCGCACGGA
The DNA here is from genome assembly GCA_035045125.1 of Hypselothyrea guttata. NCBI lineage: Eukaryota > Metazoa > Arthropoda > Insecta > Diptera > Drosophilidae > Hypselothyrea > Hypselothyrea guttata. The sequence goes on from JAWNNJ010001562.1 coordinate 8,527, forward strand.
AGGCTACTGTCGGGCGTAACCGACAGTAAGATATCCTTTACTTTAAGTGTATATACTTACAAACACAATCAAAGGCACACGCGTTAAGCTACGCGCGTATTTTAGGCATAATCGTACAATTTTACAGTGATTCGAAATCTTTGCTGGCCTCTACCTGCGCTAATGCTGTAAATATGTAAGCTTGTTGGATTTGGAAGTTTTTCAATAGTAGTAAATAAGGGCATTACGATTAAAAAACATAAATTCTTAGAGTTTGGGACATATACTTATGTCTTGAATGCCGCATAATTGTCGGGGATTCATAGCTGCAACTTATTTTGCCACAGACAGGATTCAAGCATATAAATCTACTGTCCATAGAAAATACGCATTATGCATGGCTCCTGTGCGCTTAAAAGCCGTTTAATAAGCCCGGCCACAAACACATGACAAATGTGTCGCCCAAGCAACTGCATTGTGGTCGAGACTCCAGCATTCCATCGACAAAGGCCACAAGACACATCGACAAAGCCACTCGATTTTTTGGGCTGCTGCAATGGCAATAAATTTCGTGGCTTGGCCATTGAAAGGTTTGACATGGCCCAGATATTTTGCCGCATAATTTTCAATAAATTGTTGTATAAAAACAGGACTGATATTCGAAAGTGGTACTCTGGGTAGGAAATTGAAGCTTGACTGAAAAAACAGTTAGGTACGTGACAGACGATTTAATTCTCAATCTTCCAAATACCAATAAAATTACACAAGAAACCAAATATAATTATCTTTATATATAAACAAATTTTTAATTCAACGTTTATTTCAAAGCCATTAGTATCTTTTGGGGACTGTCCCCAATATTTGCCAGGTTATGTGTGTAATTTGGGGACATTTTTAATTTCTAATAGAAAAACTAAGAAACTTTAATTTTTTCTTCTGAAATCTTCGTTATGGGTTTGGTTTTTAAATTTAATAGCTATCTGAACGTTAGGCCTAAAACATAGTGCGCGCCGAGACATAGACGAAGATGAAGACTGAATTTGATGAATCGCTTGCTATTTTACCGTTCATTTTTAATTTTTCTTTGTTTTTGTTTGTCTATGCTTTGGCGCCGTGCAAGCAAGATATTAGTTGTGAAGCGTGATTTAGCGGATGCAAATATATTGTAAAAATGTCCGTATTTAACGAAGAATTAATTGCAGTTTTTAAAAAACGCTGCTTATGGGACCAGCAAAATAAACTATACCATAATAGGCACATTGTTGACCAAAATTGGAGTGAAATTGTAAATGAATTGAATGTTGATGATAAGTAATTTATTTATATTAATACAAAATGAAATAATTATATAATCGAAAACTTAAGTATTATCAGCATTTCTGTTGCTGCAAACATATGAACGAAATGTGTCTCTAATTATTAATTTTTTATTGAATATAAAACATTGATCCTGAGTTTGGAAAGCCCGAAATATTCCAATACAGATCCGGAATTTTTTTTTAAATTTTGTTCTGTGGGCAGGCTGCAAAACTGTCCACAAAGCTTCACCTGTCTCTAGCACAATACAAAGAACCGTTGAAGCACCCATTCGAAAGTTAAAAGACAAAGATTTAAATGAAGCACCAGTAGCAAGATATCTGAAATAAAAAAAAAACAATTTAAAACAACATAATTATCGTAACTAAAGAAACTTCAATTATTATATTTTTCAGTCGCGTCTGTGAAAAAAAAAATGGAAAAAATTGAGAGACTCGTTTCGAGCTGAGTTAAGAATATGTGTTCTCAATAGATTCATTTCTCGTCAATGAAGTTTGTAAAGGACCAGTCTTCTGGCAATTTATGTCGCCAAGAAAACATTGTATTCAACGAATTAGATATGAATATTATGGAAGATTGCAGCAGTATTGATATGGAGCCGGCATATGACGAGGAATTTGATTTAAGCACGTTTGAAGTCAGCACGCCCACCCAACAAGATCCTCATACCAAAAGGCTTAAACGGTCCATGGATCTTAGATCCTAGCCAAATTCTCCCTACCACTTGGCTGCCTAGGTGAAAACGCATCCGAGGTTCGGAACAAGATTTATAAAAATTATAGACGTTGCAATGCAAGACATAATAGACGTCTGAATACCATGACCGACGTTTTTAATAGAGCATTAGATTCATCGGATCTATTTGTTTCTAGTATTTACATCAAGGATAGACTACTTGCCAACAAAAAACACGGCAGTTATCCAGTAGAGGTTATTGACCTTTGGGACCACCAAATGTCGATTTCTTAAATAACAATATCAATACAGATGATGTCGAGGTGATGAAGATAACTCATACACAACTGAATGTATTAATTATTATTATTATTATTCTTTCGATTTAGATGAAAACTATAATTTTAATAAATAGGTTTGATTTAAAGATTTATTTTAATTATTATATTTAATTTTATCTTAATTTGGCTCAGATATTAAAATCTAAAACAAGAAAAACAGACCTTAATATCAATAGACCAGCCGCCTGTAATAACAATGCTGGGGCGGTAAGGAAGGCGTGATCCGATCGGGCAAAATTTTTGGTCAGGCCTTACAATCCATTTATTAACTATTTTTCTAATAAATAGAATTTACGACTTGTAATTTTCCTTCAGACCCAAGTAAAATATTAAAGTAATAAAGAGACACAAGAACGCAAAACGAATGTGTATTATATTTGCATTTTACTCGACATGTTTTAGTGAGCAGAATAAACTTAGAGAACTACGCGTCCACTGCCTTCTTGGCTGCCAATTTTTGTAGCAATGTCAAAAAGCTGAAAGCCTGCGTGATGACCTGCAACATAGGGAAATTTAAATAAAAGAAAAACCGAAAAATAAGTGATCCACAAGCAAGCATTTTCTTACCGATCGCAAACGATTAACATCCATGACATAAAATTTGCCCGCAGTCACCTGGACCGCACGTCGACTGTTGGTCAAAAAGATGAGCATATCTTGACGCATTTGTGGCGAATGTTTCCACCAATTACTACGCCAAAAGGCATCTCCTACGCGCACACTGTGCCGTCGTAATAGTTCCCCACAGTAGGTGAACATGAGCAATTCGAAGAGGGTCAGAGCTAAATATTGCAGTTGATTAATGACTCGCACTACCTCTCGCGTCCCAGAAACGCCCACAAAAACCAGTAAACATAGCTGCATGGTGATCTGCAGCGACTTGATCAAACAATATGGACTGAACAGATGTTCTAGCTCCTCAGCACAGTCTAGTATAAAACGATGCAAACGTACACATTCCACAAGACCACAGTGTGCAGATGTTGTCAGACTGAGCGGTGGTTCCATCCGTTGCAAAGTAAACCTAGGTAGGTCTGTAGCATGTTCCTGGAGCATAGCATACTCGCCAAGTTCACACGTGTCTTTATCAAGTAAAAGATCCCGCTGCAGTTCACTAAAATAAGGGCAATTATTAGTTGGGTAGATACACTAGAGAAAGAAGCCACAGGGTTGCTTAGATATTAAACATTAACGCAATCCAATCAATATCTAATAAAATTATATTACGTTTTTTACTTAATACTTCTTAAGTAAAAATTCTACTTATATTCGTATCCTGTAAAAAAGTAGGGTACAGAGTAGGACGAGTTGTTTGTATGGCTTGTTTTGTCATTTGCTTTATGCATTCGCTAACAGTTTGTCACTGAGAAAGTACAAAACTTACCACAAATCTCGCAGTGATTCACCAGATAGCAATCTGGCATGTGCATCTAGATTCTTCAGACTGCAATAAAGCACATCAAACTGAGCTAACAGCAATAGACACAAAGTGACAAACATCAGGCCACCAAAACCAAAGGTCACGCCCACAATTATCTGTCCATAGAGCTGTATAGCATAAATCAATGGATAAATGCCCTCGGCCATGGCGTCAAAGGGATACCAGCAATGCAATGGTAAAGCACGTTTCCCCAGTACCAATGGTGTTATACCCCAAAATGTAACACCTGTCAAACAGGCTCCGTCCCATATTGATGCGAACTTGCGACACCAGCAATATGTGTCGTATATATTAACAAAACTGACTCCTGCAAGCGAATGATGGCGGTACTCCCTGTTGAAGTGGTTCAAGAACTTGGTAAGATGGTCGGATCGTATATACCAATAGATGGCGGCGTATGCCGTAAAGAAATATATGACTGTCATGGTCAACGCATCGGTTATATCCTCCAAGTCACCTGAAGGCAAGGCATCCAACGTAGTCTTGCTAAACAGCATTCCCAGATGTAGAGCGATGACTATGACCAATATGCAATACAGCCGTGCGAAAAACCGCAGCACCACCTGCAACCATCCTGGTAACCATTGTGGCAACTCAGGATTAGGCAGCAGTCCCGTCATCAGCTGTAATTTTATTTGCAACCCAAAGAGCTGCGGCACTCGGTGCACATCCAGTTGTCGAGCTGCGTAGCCAATATGTGCATCCACACCGCCATGGTATCGCAAACTAGCCATGTTTTAAAGTTTCTTCAGGCGATTTGCCTTTGTACTGCTCAGCCGAGTGCATAGCATGTCTATTTAAGTCAAAATATTTTCTGAATGTGCTTTGCCTTGCCCCGTTATCCCTGTGGGGCAGATGATAAATTTATTTATGCGTTAATGAGTTTTTAAAAGTTTTTCAAGCCAAGTATCGAGCGCCTTAATTGTAACTGCAGAGCCACTCAGCTAGTGGGCGTTGATTAAGTGTTTGGGGGCGTTTTTATTCGGATTTTGTCCAGAAATTGTTTAATTGCTGCTTCAAGTCTTTAGAACTCGTTTTAACGTCGGCCTTCTGATTAGATTATGCCCCTTGATTCGTTTTGACAATTTTAGTTTATTTTATTTCAAGTGTTTCGGTTTCAACAAGACGAGTGACTAGTTGGAAATAGTTTTAATTTGTGTTCAAATCAACGATATATTTGATTGTTTCTAAACGATATATGTAATTTCATATCATTGCTTACTTTTCGCAGTGCTCTGCCCATTTCTGGTAAATAATTCGAATTGTAACTTGAAAACATATATCGTTTGTTTAAAATAAAACCAATTCGTAAGGCTCGTGTCTAATGACCGCCACACTGGACCGTCGGGGATCAGATCATCTTCGTATGCCCTGTGAAGATGGTTGCATCAATAACAAGGCAGTGCATACACTGCTATGGAGCCACGAATTTTAAGCATGATCCTTATAAGATTACACCGTTTGACGCATTCAAGTGCACATTCTGCACATATGTATATATGAATTCTTTGACTCCACCCTAGAGTTGAGCCATTTCCACATTATACTGTTACACTTGAGCTAGCCTCCATTTCCATTAATAACTTACAGTTTTTAATTGAATGAATTCAATAACCTTCACTAATTGAAGGTTAATTGAATACATGCGCGATGGTAATTACTGTTTCACGAGCTTGGTCGATGAAAGTGTGTCACCCGTTTTACCCACGACGAGGGGAGGTATCTTCTACGGCTGATATGCTTTTATTACACTGGTCGACAAATTTTAATGAAGTTGCAATCCCATACGGATTGATACACGATTCTAAAGTATTTTGAAGCACTTAATTTAAAAATGTACACCAAAAATATAACCAATTGTCGGTTCCTCAGATACCACGGGATCTCTTTTTCGATGTTTAATGGTGGATATAATCTACGTTGATCTTTGCCACTATAATAGCTTGAGCAGCCGATTTAGTCATTTTTGAAAAGTGAATACCATGCAGATGAAGTTTATTTTAAATCTTGGATGCCACGTATCAATTACGCTCTAATTGTATTGGACAGTTCTGATAAGCGCATTGAAATCGGTCAATCAACTCAGGAGATACTAACGAAACA
>JAWNNJ010001563.1:0-41344 GCA_035045125.1 Hypselothyrea guttata
AAATTTAAATTTTAAATCTAAACAAATATAACGCCATGATTTGACATGTGTTTTGTCGCTAGTTTTTGCTAAGCTGCATCTCTATCAAAATTCATATAATTTATACCGTTACTCTCTTTACAGTGGGTCCAGTATTCTTCATATTCTCCCAGTCCGCTTGCTTTCTGTTTATACAAGTAGCCAGGCGATGGCCCGCACTCATACGCTATTGGACTCGCATAGAACTGGTGTTCACCAAGGCCCCCTATCAGGTGCTTAGTAGGAATCTAGCGCAACGTGTACGCCTGCCTGCAGTCATTATAATAACCCTATCAATCAGTAAGATATATAGTTAGAATTATATTATTTTAATCTTTTCAAATTAATTATATTGCAGTTGAACATGCGCTGTTTCAAAGCTCTGTAATAGTTTCCTACCAAAGACGCGTGCAAATCTGCGCTGGGGCCAATAACAGCCATGCTGAAATGAACTTTGACAAATATTTTCAGTACACCTACGATTATGCCTTCGAATTAATGCCCTATAGTCGTATCATAGCGGTAGCTGTGCTGGTAACAATTGTTTAATTCAATTCAATTCTATTCAATTGCATTAATCTAAACCGATTTTCTGGAATTTTCGCAGTTAATAAACGGCGTCTGCACTTTCATATGGAATTACATGGATCTATTTATTATGATGATTAGCAAAGGTCTGGCCTATCGCTTTGAGCAAATATCCGCACGTATACGAGGACTGGAACGTGAGGAGCAGGTGCCAGAGTCCGTATTTATCGAGATACGTGAACATTTCGTGCGAATGTGTGAGCTACTGGAGCGTGTGGATCAGGCCCTGTCCAGCATTATCTTATTATCCAGTGTGAATAATCTATACTTTATCTGCTGTCAGCTACTCAACATATTCAAGTGAGTATGCATGTTTTTATACCCTCTAACCAAGAAATACCCGAAACAAGTACAGTCGATTTAGACATTTTCGGCTGTCTGTCCGTCCGTATGAAAGCTGAGATCTCGAAAATTATAAGAGCTAGCGCAGCCATATTTTGAATGTAAGTAGTTGTATACTATACTCAAATCCAATTTATTGCAAATATTGAATGCCATGCTCCCTTTACGTCCTAATCAATTAAAATTTCACAATAAACATAATGTACACCCCGAAAAGGTTGTTATTCGAACTATATATTCTCTACCAATACATTCATCTATCCTGAAAAGTGCATTGGAATCGGTTAAAAAACACAAAACTTATTAAAGAAACAATATTGCACTATTTGCCTAGCGCGCTCTCTGGCATTGCGCCTATCAAAGCGTGGTACAGACAGAAAAATAAGAAGAAGTATTGCTGCTGTGCCTCGTATAAGATTTTATAAATTATAATTTTTATTTAAAATAATTTTTATTATGTAAGTTTTGAATGCTACAAGTACGAGTACTTCTAATTTACAGTATTAGTCACTTTAAATTAAGCTTAAATTAGTTTATTTTTGTTTGTAATTTAAAATTTTATAAAGAATTTCAAATTTTTTGTATCTATATTCTCTAGTAAACTACGCTGGCCCATCAATTACGTATACTTCTGGTACTCTACGCTCTATCTGGTGGGTCGTGCCGCTTGCGTGTTCCTCACGGCTGCGACCATCAATGACGAATCGAAGAGTGCACTGAGCGTGCTACGTCGCGTGTCCAGTAAAAACTGGTGCATAGAGGTGGAGCGTCTAATATTTCAGATGTCCACGCAGACTGTGGCTTTGTCTGGCAAGAAGTTTTACTACTTAACAAGGCGTTTGCTCTTTGGTGTGGGTATACTTAAATGTTATAAATGTATTTAAGCTCTATATTGTGCTGGGTTTATCTGATAGATGGCTGGCACTATAGTCACCTATGAGCTGGTTTTGCTGCAATTCGATGAGCCCAATCGACGCAAAGGACTGCCGCCCTTGTGTGCCTGATAAATTGGCATTTGTTATCTGACAGCTGCCACAATTAGTTGCAAATTGTTGTAAATACTAACTGCAGAACACGCCCCATGCAGCACAATCAAGCATTCCATAAAATATACAAATAGTCTGTCGTCAGTCATGCCACAGGGCGAAACATTTTATCGCGCTGCTTCACAAGGTAATTTCTGCTTCAAATTTATTTATTTCATTTTCAATGCTAGTTTTTCTTTCAGTGCTTTTCATAACACAACTCTATGGTCTGCTGCCTGTTAGCAATGTGCTTTCTTCTAATGTAGATAATATTAAATTTCGCTGGCTTAGTCCACGCGCTTTTTATTCTGCCATCATTTTAACACTCAATCTGTGCGAATTTTCTGCCGTTTTGCGTCATGTTGTCAGAGTTGGCATCAATTTTCACACCTCTAGCAGCTTGGCGCTCTATATAGTCTGTTTACTGGAACATCTGTGCTTCTGGAGATTGGCATTCAACTGGCACAGCATCATGAAGCAATGGTATGGTGTAGAGCAGCTATTTCTGCAGGTTCCCTATCGGTTTTACGACGAGTACAAAATGAAACATCGGATTAATATTGTGGTGGGTTTCGTCATGTCATCTGCACTAGGTAAGTCTGTAAATTGTAAATTAAATGTTAAGGTTAGATAATTGTAACCCAAGCAAAAGATAAAATTTGGTAGAGTATGTATAGCCAGCAAGAGTTGGGCCAGCAAATATTGGGCAAGCGAGAGTTGGACCAGGGAGAGTTTGACCATCGAGAGTTGGACCAGCGAATGTTAGGCAAGCTAGAGTTGGATTAGGGAAAGTTCGACCATCGAGAGTTGGACCAGCGAATGTTAGGCAAACGAGAGTTGAAACAAGCAGAGTTCGACTATCGAGAGTTTGACCAGCGAATATTAGGCAAGCGAGAGTTGGACCAGGGAGAGTTCGACCATCGAGAGTTGGACCAGCGAATGTTAGGCCAGCGAGAGTTGGACCAGGGAAAGTTCGACCATCGAAAGTTGGACCAGGAAGAGTTCGACCATCGATCGTTGGTCTTGCGAGTATATTATTAGAGTATCAATATTTTATGCATATATAGAGTATCAATATTATTTAATATCAGTATGTCATTATTGTTTATTGTATTATTATTATACATGCTCTTATTTAATTTATTTTATACGTATTTCTATTAGTGGAGCACTGTCTGCTGCTGGGCAACTCGTTTCATGTTAGCAGTCTGGAGCGCACTCAATGCAAGATCAATGTTAGCTATCTGGAGAGTATCTACAAATGGGAACGTCCACATCTTTACTATATACTACCCTATAAAATCTGGCTGATGCCTTTGCTGGAGGTGCCTAAATAACCCGTTTAATATATTTATTTTAAATATTTTATTTAAATATTTACAATACTTGCAGTACATTAATGAAACCATTGCCTATCCCCGTTCCTTTGCTGATTGCTTCGTCATGTGCATTGGCATTGGCCTGGCAGCGCGTTTTCATCAGCTCTATCGACGTATTGCTGCTGTGCATAAGAAGGTAATGCCGACAGTCTTCTGGACTGAGGTGCGACATCATTATCTGGCGCTGAAGCGCCTAGTAAGATTACTGGATGCTGCCATAGCTCCTCTCGTATTGCTGGCCTTTGGCAATAATATGTCCTTTATATGCTTTCAGCTGTTCAACAGCTTCAAGTGAGTTAAATAATGGTTTGAATTTTGAGTGTTTTATTTAAAGTTTTATTGTAGAAACATTGGAGTGGATGCTATTATCATGGTTGCCTTTTGGTACTCCCTGGTCTTTGCTGTGGTGCGCACCACGCTTACCATTTTCATCACATCTTCAATAAGCGATTATGAGCGCAAAATTGTTACAGCGCTACGTGATGTGCCCGCCAGGGCCTGGAACACAGAGGTTTGTGTAAAGTAAATAAAATACTAGTAAGGAAGGATTAAATCAGTAGTACAAAAGGCTACATTCCGACGTAACCGACAGTTGCAGACACTGCATTTTGCTTTTCAATTATAAACACACAGTCGAGCAAATTGTCGGCTGCATATCTTTGCTGTTGCTTATCCGATTGTAATGCAGAACTTCACCTAATTAATTTCTAACGAATATTTAACTTTCCGCTTAGGTGCAACGCTTTAGTGAGCAATTGGGCAATGATATGACTGCATTAACTGGCAATGGCTTTTTCTATTTGACGCGACAACTCGTACTGGCTGTAAGTATGCCTAGAGGGGACAGACTCTACTTGAACTCTATTGGTTACTCTTTGCAGATGGGCACTACTATAATCACCTATGAGCTGATGATATCTGATGTCATTAACCAGGCGAGCATACGGCAGAGAACCGTCTACTGTTGATACAAGCAAACATGCATATTTAATCGCACTCTGCTCTGAAGTGTTTGAGCACTTTGTCATACGCCCTGTTGTACCTGTAGACACTTTCAGCACACCGATGGCAATCGTGGCTAAAAAATAGCGTTAAGAATTAGCTTGGCATGTCAGTAATTGAGCAACAATGCAGCCGAACGCTCACAGCAATCAAAACACACTTCAGCACGCCATGGGGCCGTGTAAGTCAATAAAATAATTACATAAAATAATGTGTATTAATTGTCAATGATTTTATATGTAGTTCTGGTTCTTGCCCAATTCTTTGGCGTAATGCCAATTTCGGGCATTTGGCCCAGTTCCAGAGTGGAGAAAGTGCGTTTTCGCTGGTTGTCGCCAGCTCTGCTTTTGAGCTGCGTTATTTTGGGGTTTACGCTAATGGACTTTGTGCTCTCTTCGAAGATCGTATTTCAAAACGGGCTTAAGATCTATACAATAGGTGGGTCTTCTGCGTAATTGTTGTAAAATTGGATCTACTTATTATGCTCTATATTTATTTTACAGGAACGCTCAGTTTTAGCCTTATCTGTCTTGCCTGCTTTTGTGTCTTTCTGTCGCTTTCCTTTCGCTGGCCCAAAATCATACAAAAAACCGCTAGCTGTGAGCTGCGTTTTCTGCAGCCGGAGTATGATTGCATTCATGGACGTAGATTTGGACGACATGTGCGGCTTTGGGGCTTGGGTTTACTGCTGGCTGCGCTCTTCGAACACTCCACCTATGTGAGCAGCGCCCTCTACAGCAATGATCAGCAGATACGCGAGTGCAAGTTGAACGTGGACTTCTGGCTGAATTATTATCAGCGGGAGCGCCAGGAACTCTTCGCTGTATTCCAGTTTAATATCTGGCAGGCGCTCTTCGTGGAATGGACCACCCTGTCCATGACATTTGTTTGGAACTTTGTGGACATATTTCTGGTGCTGATCTGTCGCAGTTTGCAGCTGAGATTAAAGCAGATGCACTGGCGCATACGTCAGCACATCGGTCTGCGTATGCCCAACGATTACTGGGAACAGCTGCGCTACGATCTGCTGGAACTATGCGATTTACTGAAGCTATACGACAAGGAGCTGTCGGGACTGGTGCTCTTGGCCTGTGCACACAACATGTACTTTGTTTGTGTGCAAATCTATCACAGTTTCAAGTGAGATATTACATTTAAAACCAGTGGGAAGGGGGCAGATGAGTCCAACGGAGAGCTATATTCGGACATAGGCGACAGTAGATGACACTCTACTTCGAGATTCAATAATACATAAACAGTTGAACAAATTGTGCGTTGCATATCTTCGCTGTTTATAATCCGATCTATATCTAAAACAAATTTGATCAGCGCACAGCTCTCCTATGCCTACACACCGAAATGGTGTCTCTAGCTCTAACAATTTGTACGTTGCATATCTTCGCTGTTTTTAATCCGATCTATATTTAAAACAAACTTGATCAGCGTACAGCATAGGAGAACCTACACAAACAAAATGGTGTGTCTAGCTTTCATAATTTGTGAGATCTAGGTGTTAATACGAACGAACAGATAGACATGGCTTTATCACCTTGAATTAATATACTATTTGGGGTTTGCCACGCCTCCTTCTCCTTTACAGTATCTAATTAAATCATTTTAAATTATATAATTTTGTCTGTAGAAGCCGCGGCAACTTTATGGATGAGCTGTACTTTTGGTGTTGTCTGATATATGTTATAATACGCATTTTCAACATGATGTTTGCTGCCTCTGCCATACCAGAGGAGGCCAAGGAAATATCCAATACGCTCTATGAAATTCCCACAGAACTTTGGTGCCAGGAACTCAATCGCATTAACGAAATCATTTTAAACAATAACTTTGCACTAAGTGGCAAAGGTTTCTTCTTGGTAACAAGAAGACTTATGTTTGGCGTAAGTTTTCTCTATTGAATATTGAATATCTATATTATGATCAAATTTACAAACTCCCCCTAGATGGCTGCCACACTGATGGCCTATGAGCTGGTGCTAATCAATCAGATGCGGGGCACGGATGTGGAGAGGAGCATTTGCAGCAGTGGAGCCGGTTCCTCCAAGAGTATATTCTACTCCTGAACATACTGTAAACACTTAGCCCTATTGCATATTTCATGAGCTTGTCAGCGGCAGAACTGCAATTTGCACACTGATTGTAAACAGATAGCAACAACAGCAAAACAATTATCATGCTTGCCAATAAACAGCAACTACTTGCAGTATTTTTGCACGGTTTTGACTAGGGCCAAAGGTAAACGGCCACAGTTTCGACTAGAACATGGCCAGGACTATACTAACTGCGGCAAAACAACGCAAGCGCTGGACGTTTGTTAACTTCTGGCGTACATCACGCGTTAGTTGCGAGTAAGCGAAAACAATAGGGAAGGAGTGGATACGACAGTGGGAGACCCTGTTCTTTGAGTTTCTAGTCGAGCAAATTGTCTGTTGGATATCTTCGCTGTTTCTTAGCCAATTGTAGTTAAATTTATAGCATCGTAAAATTAAAATCGTGGTTGCCGTGTTGCAATTATCCGAGGAATGGGGCGAGATATCAAAAATCTATAACAAACTTGATCTGCTTGCAATATAGGAAAACCTTCATAAGTACCAAAAATGGTTTAAATTCTCATACTGTGATATGGGGTTCGGCTTAATTTTATACAGATCATTGTGTTGTTAAGGTACATTATTTTGCTGTACGGATTCAATACTCTTAATAAAATACATTTATAAAAAAAAAATGGTGCTCTACCCATTACAGTTTTTTAGAATCCCGGTGTTTATACGGACAGACGGATAGATATGCTGATGGATATACCTTTATCATGCATTTTCTTATTTTTTTTAAGTGAAGGGTCTAATAATCTACTAAGATCAATTTGACTGATTAACTAAATAATATTTTATAAATGATTAAAATTGTAGTGTTCAAGCTGCTGAAAGCGAAAAGCAAATTAAGTTTTTGCGTTGGCCCAAACGTAAGCAATGCAATCGAAAATTTTAAATAAATAATAATAAATGCATTCATATTAAAACAGTTGAAGCCATACTACAGCGTAGAAATTACTTTATGCACAATGGCTCATTTCAGGAGGCAATTGCACCAGGTCAGACCTAAAGCTATGCCAACTAATAATACAACTTAATTTAATAACTATTAATGCTTGTAGTGCTAATTATAGCACAGTTATTTGCGCTAATGCCAGTGCGTGGCATCAGCTCCAAATACGCTGAGGATCTGAGTTTTCACTGGAGAAGTTTCCGCTGTTGCTATGCGCTGTTGGTCAGCGTTTGTTTTGGCATCACATCGGGCTATATGGCAGCCTTTGTGACACGTGTGAACTTTGATTTCGATTCGGTGGAGACGCTGATATTTTACGGTTCGATATTTGCCATATCTGTGGCATTTCTGCAGCTTGCCACCAAATGGCCAGCCGTGGTTCTGGAGTGGCAACGAGTGGAGTCTCAACTGCCAGCACTGCGCACAGAGAAGGAACGCGCTGCCTTGGCCTGCCACATCAGAATAATTATAATCATAGCCATAAGCTGTTCACTAGGTAGTTGAATTAATATACTAATTTATTAAATTTATAATAATAATTTTCGTTTATTTGTTTATTGCATTTTAGTGGAACATTTGCTGAGCATGCTGTCTAGCATTTATTATGTGATCGGTTGTCCTGTGCTGCTCAATCGGCCAGTCGATAGCTATTTGCTCATAAACTACAGCATGTTCTTTCATTTTGTTGACTATAGCACCTGGCTGGGCATTATTGGCAAGATTATCAATGTCTTGGCCACATTTGCCTGGAGCTTTAACGACATCTTTGTCATGGCTGTCAGCGTTTCTTTGGCGGCACGCTTTCGACAGCTCAACGACTATATGCTGCGAGAGGCCAGATTGGTGAGTTAATATTCAATAAGTATTTAAATTAATTAAGATTAAAATTTCAAACTAGTAAATATGGATCATATCGGTTGTTAATGGCAGTGTACCGATTATACCCTATACAGGGTCATGTCACATACTCCCGTCTGCACAATTGTCCGTTACATATCTTCGCAGTTTCTTATACGATCTTAATGCAGTTTACAGCATTAGTGGAGAATGCTATACAATTACAACTCTATAGCTTTTAAATTGTGACTGCTGTAGTTTTTTACAGAAGGTGATAGAAGGAGGGAGGTATCAAAAAACTAAAACTAAGTTGATCTGCTTTCAACATACTAGGAGGACCTTAATATCAAAAATGCTGTTCCTAGCTCTTACAGCATAACCTCTTATTAATTAATTAATACATATCGCCTGTTTACCAGAAGAGTGTCATAACTCAAAAAACGCGATTTTTGAGTTAATGATGCAGTAATGTTCGTTGGATATTAATCTATCTTGTGTCAAAATTTCATTATCCTATCTTCAATACACACATCGTGAGAAGAGAATATGTCGCTCCACCTTGTATGGAGATACACGGCGCTTGAAAACTTTAAACGCGTTTATCTCGAAACGCACTTTTTTGAGTTACGACACTCTTCTGGTAAACGAGCGATATAATTATTGTTTTTTTTTAATCTCAGCCCACTACGATTGACTACTGGATAGAATGTCGCATTAATTTCCGTAATCTCTGCAAACTATGCAGCCTGGTAGATGATGCCATTTCCATTGTAACTCTGCTCTGCTTCAGCAATAATTTATACTTTATATGCGGCAAGATTTTAAAGAGCTTGCAGTAAGTTTATTAAAATAATCTTAGCTCATTTGATGCATATATTTCATTTACAGAAAAAAACCATCGGCCTCGCATACTATTTACTTTTGGTTTTCCCTCGGCTATTTGCTCTGTCGCACCTTGATTCTATCGCTATATAGTTCCAGCATAAATGATGAATCGAAACGTCCTTTACGCATCTTTCAGCTGGTGCCCAGACAATACTGGTCCACTGAGGTCAGCTATGTTATTCAATAACTAAAATTTGTTTATAGTGTATATTTTTTGTCTAGCTGAAACGCTTCTCCGAGGAAGTCAACTTGGATCAAGTGGCTTTGACAGGCATGAAATTCTTTCGGCTTACGCGCAGCGTTGTCATATCGGTAATTATTGAAACATTTATTTAATTTATAATTTTTTTTTTGTGTTATTTAAATTTTACAATTTTACAATTTTACAATTTATATTTAATAATTTATATATTTACCCAATTTATAGGTAGCGGGCACAATTGTGACCTACGAGTTAATTTTGCTGCAGTTCAACAAGGCGGACAAAGTTAACGATTGCTATGAGCACTAAGTGCACTGCGAGAAAAATGACATTATAAAATTAAAATTTAAATAAACGCAGTTAATCAATTTATAAGCGGTCGAACTTTGGCTGGTGTAACTCTCGCTGCGAAGTTCTAAGAAATAAATAATATTTATTATAATAAGCGCACTTGCCACTTAAACACCTATCATACGTCCTAATCATATGACTGGCGACACTTCACTGTGTGCGTATGAACTGCAATCATGTCACTACTCTTAGCGCCTGCCGTTTTAACAACTCCCGCTTGCTTGCCGAAGCTCTTACTGGCCAAACTCTTGCTGGCCCAACTCTCCCTTGCCGAACAACTATGCAAATACAAATTTTAAGCAGTAAAGTTCTTCCTTAACGATTTGATTCGCAGGAAGATAGAAATTCCAATTTCCTATAATTTTTTCTCACTGTGTACTAACGTCATTGCTACCAATTTATGGAACGATTTGCAATGTCATGGGCCAGGGGCTTAATTATAGATGAGTGCAAAACAACAGGTGTCTTTTAATGGCAGGACTTGCATTCTGGATATGTTATGCCAGCGCACAGTTGGCATTTGTCAGCGTATGGAAAATGAGGTTTCTGCCCAAGTTGAGGCATAAGTTGCGACGCTGGAGGAAAACCGACAAACTGCCGATTTTGCGTAAATTGGATTTGCTGCATGAAAGGTATAGCTCTCAGCTGTATTGAAGTAAATAGCGATTAAATGTGCACAATTCTATATATTTTTAGTCCTCGAAAGCGCGCCTTTCTGACGAGCTCCCTAAATTACGTAAACTCTCTTCAAAATGGCGAAAGTCTAAGTATGTAAACAACCATTTTATTTGAAATTTTTACCTTAACTTTCCGATTTCTATATAGAAGCAGGACTTGGTGTTCGGCGAAAGTTCCACTATAATGGTAGCTTTCATGAGGCCATGGGCAGGGTATTACTGACGTCGCAGTTTTTTGCCATGATGCCGGTGCGGGGAGTTACGGCCAAACATCCCAGTGCCCTGCACTTCTCCTGGCGCCATCTGCGCACCTGTTTCTGCCTGCTCTTCATAGTTTCCAGCCTGATAAACCTCGGCATGACCGTCTACAAAGTGCTGCGTGGCGAAATCACCTTCAACAACGTCAAGCCCCTTATCTTCAGAGGCTGCATATTGGTGGTTTGCATAACAGCTCTCAATCTGGCCCGACATTGGCCCAAGTTGATGATGCACTGGCGCCAGATCGAACAGAATCTGCCCCAATATCAAACGCAGGCAGAGAAATGGCGCATGGGCCGCACTATAAACATGGTCATGTTTGTGGGCATGATGTTGGCCTTTGGTAAGAATAATAAAAAATAAAGAAATTTAATTTAAATACTTGACATACACTGGGTGAAAAATCAGAATGGTTGTACCAAGCATCAAGAATTTCCGGTATCAAAATTTCAATTGGCCAGAATAATTCATACACCAAAAACGCCATTCTAAAAATTGTTAGTTAAGTTTGCTTAATTAAACTGAATTATATTCCAATCAAATCGAGATTTATTAGAGAACTTTAATTTGTAAAATTCGTTTTATTCATAATTTTTCTGAGTGTATAATAATACTAGTCTTTCCTCGACAGCTGAGCACTTGCTGAGCATTATTTCGGCCATCAATTATGCTGCACTGTGCAACCAAACCGATGATGCCATGCGCAATTTCTTTTTGCTGACAAACGTGGAGATTTTTGATGTTTTCGAATACTCGCCCGCGTTGGCACTGTGGGGCAAACTGCAGAATTTCTACTCGACTTTCATTTGGAGCTACATGGATATATTTGTGATGGCTGTCAGCATTGGACTCACAGCGAAATTCCGACAGCTGAATGATGATTTACTCAAATTCAAAGGCCTGGTGCGTATTTTAATAATGTTCATTATTAGTATTAAGTATTCCCTAATTTATATGCAGCACATGTCATCCTCTTACTGGGCGGAACGACGCATACAATACCGTAATATTTGCACGCTTTGTGGCAACATGGATAATGCCATATCGCTCATAACCATGGTGTCCTTCTCCAATAATCTCTACTTCATATGCGTGCAGCTGCTGCGTAGCCTCAAGTACGTATATCTAGTAAAATATTAAATTCTATTTAATTTAAACAGTCGCATGCCTTCGGTGTCCCATGCGGTTTACTTTTACTTCTCGCTTATATTTCTGATTGGACGCACTCTGGCCGTCTCCTTGTACGCGGCCAATGTGCATGATGAGTCACGCATGTCGCTGCGATACTTACGGTGGGTGCCCAAGGATTCGTGGTGTGCGGAGACCAAGAGATTCGCAGAGGAAATAACCAGCGACCTGGTGGCGCTCAGCGGCATGAAGTTCTTTCACTTGACTCGCAAACTGGTGCTCAGTGTAAGCATTACTAACAGGGCTGCAAACCGAACTGAAACGAGTTCCAACATTTATTTTAATGAAATAAGGGGGTTGCACCCCGATGAACGAACTCTCGTTGGCCGAACTCCCGCTGGCCGAACTCGCGTTTGATCATCTCGCGCTTGCCGAACTCTCGCTGGGCGAACACTCGCTGGGCAAACTCTCGTTGGCCGAAATCGCTCTAGCCGAACTGTGGTCAAACTCGCTCTTCCCGACCTCTCGTTGGTCTAACACTAGCTGCCCAATTTCGCTGGCCAAACTCTTGCTGGCCCAACTTTGGCTGGTCCACATCTCACCAGCCCAACTCTCGATAGCCGAACTCGCTCTGGTCGACCTCTCCTTAGCGGAACTCTTATCCGAACACTCGCTGGCCGAACGCTCGCTGGCCGAACGCTCGTTGCACGAACACTCGCTGCACGAACACTCGCTGCACGAACACTCGCTGGGCAACCCCCGCTGGCCGAACTCGAGCTTACCGTACACTAGCTGGCCAAATCCCGCTCTCGCTGGCCCAGCTTTCGCTGGTACAAATCTCTCTAGTCCTACTCTCGATGGCCGGAACTTTGCTCTCGCTAGCCTAACCGGGAGCACGGAAAGAGCGGGAAGTAAAGCCTATGAGTGCTTATCGAACCTACATACCGAAAATGGTGTCTCTTGTTCAAAAAGTAAGCGACATCAAAGTATTAATAGGGATAGATGAACAGACAGACGTAGAACTTAATCAATAATTAAGCCTTTACATTGGTAAATCTCTTTTCCGAACTTAAACATGCTAAAACGGGCTTCGGTTTTCCAGGGTTTGCAGCCCTGATTATAAGTTTATAGTCGATAATATTTAAATTCATGTTTTATCCTCAGGTAGCCGCCACCATAGTCACCTACGAGCTGGTGTTGATACAGTTTCACGAGGATCAGGATTTATGGAACTGCAAGCAAAGCAGCTATTCATAAAAGAAATTGCGAGAGTGTTTTTTTTTGTTGCATTTTATTATCATTAAAGCAGTAAGGAAACCAACAAAAGATCGCTCCTTAATATCAATCGGTTACATGCTTAACTATACAACTACGTTCCATATGTTTATGCGAGATTGTAGATTGTTAAATATCAAATGTTTAGTATATATTAATGGTCACTAGTTCTCTTACACTCTAAACAGCTACTTTTATTCATGGGGGGTTTCAGTGACTGGCATGGGGTCTCTCAGTGGTCGGTGTGTTGTGTTGTGTGTTCGCTCATTGATTGATAACGGTTCAAAAATACAAATACAATTGCATTGCAAGTGTCTCACAGACACACACACAAACACACGGAAAAAATTCAGCTAAATATTTTCGTTAATAAACTTGCTTAAAATGTACATTCAGTTGAGTTGAGAGTCGACAAACAAGGTAACACGTACGGAAGTCTGGTGGTTTCTTGTTGCTTATGTTCTTTTCGTTATACTCTATATATCTGTATGCTTACAAAATGCTGCATGTTGCATGTTGCATGGTTGCGGATAAAGTTTACGATTACGATTACGCTTACGATTGTGTGCTTATGTTTATGGAACTGAAGCGGAAGCTACATGATCATGATTATCTATTAACTATGCTACATGAGAGTGTGCGATACTACTACATATATATATGTATGTCTGTCTGTCTGTGTTTCGAGTATCAACTACAATAAACTCGTTCGATGTTTGCTGAACTTCACTTATCATATAGTACATTGCATAACACACGGCGGTAGGTAAAAGTAGTCGAGTGTGGAGCAGGCAAAAGGCAAAAATAAATTATCACAAAGATTGAGATCTTAAATTAAAGCATAGCGAGAAAGTTCAAATAAATACAAAAGCTGTGAGCATCAACATAGTTCATTAGAGCTAATAATGGGGAATGCAAAAACATAAATAAATAAATATTATATAATTATCAGAGCTTGCACTAAAAGGTTAAACGAATTTTTATACGCGGGCGGGTTCTCAAAAAACTTAAAAAATAAGAAAAGGTCGCTGGCGGTCTTTTTCGTTTCACTCTCTATCCGATCTCGGTCTCTCGTTGAGTGCTCGCAAAAGAGCATAATCGTAGTTTGCTTAGCTATTTAGATTTAGAGTGAAAGCAAAATACAACAGAGTAGATAAAATATCTGAGGCAAAGCATTAATAAGTTAGAGAGAATAATATAGGACGGTCATTTGAAATGATCTACGTAAACTTACAAGCTCAGAACAGAGACATGTTTAAGAGAGAGAGCAAATTCGGTTGCAGTTTGAGCGAAGACCGATTCGAAACGAGAGAATTCGGAGCGATTAATGCGAGCTCTGATAATTAGCATGTGAGCGTGTATGAATGCTGCCTTAAAAGTGAATTAAGCCATGGTTCGAGTAAAAAGTCTACTGAGTGCGAAGTACACCCTAATGTCGCTTGGCATCGTATTGCTTAACCTTCTCCGGTATGGCTGCCTTCTCCACCACCACGTGCAGGCCCAGTTCCTCCAGAGATTTCACATAAATGAGCTTGCGCCAGAACTTTGTGCTGCTCAACAGATAAATTATAACAATTATCAGAGCAATATCAATAAATAGAACCTGTGGAGCATACCTGACAAAGGGCCGTGCCATCCAGACCAGGGACTTGATCCAAAACGTTGGATGCACCAGATACATGTGCTTCAGACTCTTGCGCAGGCGACGATCCAGCAGCTGATAGCAACTGCAAATATTAATACATATTTAATTAATTCAATTTAGAAGCCTAATTGCTAGTAGAGCTCACCGCTTGAGCCATGGAAAGGGTGGTACATTACGCCTGTTGGAGCCGCCGTGCAGATAGATGAGCACATAGTCATCCGTCACCAGCTGTTCCAGCGTCTTGACCACATACAGAAACAGATTGTCCATGACGTAGCTGTAATCCGCGCGCGATCTGTCCGGCAGGTGGCAGGCGCAGAAGATCACAATGGCATTCTGACCACCGGCCTTCAGATAACCACCATGGCTCAGCACACGCTTATACGGCTCAATCACCCGCATGTCGATCTCACGCGTGCGTCCATCCGGCAGCGTTATCTTCTGCCAGTTGCGCGAGTCGCGACGCTCTTCATCAGCTGTATATTGTGGCAGCTCCGCTGTTGTTGCACCCGCACCCGCAGCGGCAGCGGCATGCGGCGTGGGCGTTGTGGCCATGCCAAAGTCATCCAAGTCGTCATCGTTATCCGGCAGCAGCTCCGGCCCTTCACAATCATCATCGTCGTCGTCATCGTCCTCGCCGTCCAGGCCATCGATCAGCGAACTCGATGGACTCAGCGATGCCAAATTGTGCTCGATGTCCTCGTCATCGTCGAAGCTGTGATTCGATATGGAATCCAAGCTGCAGATGTCCTCCCCTCGCTTGCCCTTGCGCGCCAGCTTGTTGTTCGCATTGGGCAGCAGCGAAACCGACTGAAAATTCGACTCCACAGCCGCCAGATACTGCGAAACCTCCGCATCCGATTCGCTGCTGAGCAGATCCGGGCTGTTGGCCCGCAGCAGCGTCAGCTTAGCGTCCTGCGGCTTGGCGCGCATGATGTTCTGCTGGTTGAGCGTATTCCGCACAGCCTCCGTGGAGGGCACCACATCCGGGAAATTGTTGCGCTTGCTCTGGAGGGGCTCGGAGTCGGAGTCCGTGTTCGTGGGCGACATCAGCGGATGGCTGTTTGCCAGCGTCAGCGTGCGCTCTGTGATTTGTCGCAGCTCCGCTCGGATTATCCGGTTGTCCAGCGTGGAGGCGTTGGCATTAACGCCATCCTTCGCATCTAGGGGCTGAGATGCGGCGGTGTCGATGTCGGGAACTTTGTCGGCGCCTTTGTCTGGCAACGGCGCTGTGGCGCGCTCGTCGGCCAGCGGGGAAACCCCCGTGGAGTCCGTGGGCGTCTCGGAGATGTCCATTTTGCTATCGGACTGCGAAGACTCCGATTCCGCGTAGGGACAACTGAAAAAATTGCAATCGATTAGTCATCATTAGAGCTGCCCCTTTTCACTGCGCTCACCTCATTGCTTAATGGGCGTTTGCTGCTTGGTTGTAGCTGGATGTTAGCAATTGTGCAATGCCTTCGCGTATTTGTTGTTAGCGTGCATTCTTCGCAGACATCACATTATTAAGTTATTATCAAAAACTCACATTACTACTTTGTCTGCAACGCCAACTGATTACAGTTTTGCTGTTATCGATAATATAGCAGTGCCAACAGCAGCTGTTAACAACGCTGTTAAGTGTGGAGCAGTGCTCACAGCCCAAAAGATGGCGCCAGTTCAATTAGTATTGCCACTGACACACTAAGTTGTTATTTAATAAATATTCAATGCCCAACAAATGCTTTCAATTAAATAAATGAATTTTGTAATGTTAACAGCTGTGTTTAATAAATGTAAAATGCAGCTACAAGAGCACAACATGTTTGGCAGTGTTACCACACCAGCTGCAGCAAATATGTTAACAGCAGCATAATAATCGACTCACGCCATATTTATCGAACGATTAGCATTGCACAGCAATTGTGCGTGCCTGGCAAAAATAATAATAAATTGCACACAAAAACCATGGAGGGCACGCAATTAAACGTTGCTGCCAACGTTAATGCAACAACGGCAGTTGGAAAAGCCAGCGCGATGCCAGTTGCAGTGCCGCCCACAGTGGGCGTGCCCGCCACAGTGTCATCGACAAATGTCAACACTTGCGCCCCAGTGGCAACAGCAGCATCAGTGGCAACAACAACAACAGCAGCAACAACATTAACAGCAGCAGCAACAACAACAACAGCAGCTTTGATCAAAACGCCAATTCGCAATTTGCCTATTGAGCTGCTTCAGAACGAAAAACGTAGAAGGTGAGAAACATTATAAAAAAAATATATATTTATATTCTATATATTATTACTTCAAAAAAAAAATACAATAGCGTCTATTAAATTATTGCAAATGAAAAATGTGTGTAGCAGCCAGCAGAAATTGTGATAAACCCCACAAAATATATATATTCTTGTTCAGGAATACGTCTGTCCCTCCGTATAAATATCCAGATCTCAGTTTGGGATTTGGTATGAACGTAGCCTATAGCATTGTCCATCAAAGCTGTCAATCACATTATGATTTTATAAGGAACAGCGTAGATATGCGACAGACAATATAATATAAATATAAAATATGCGTTCACAATAATATTGTGTAGTAATTTGTTAAATTATTGAAATAAAAGTACATGCTCTTATACTGTCGGTTGCGTCCGACTGTAGCTCCATTAGTACTGATTTTTAATTTTTAAATTTCATGTTGCAGCTCCTCGCGCACCATCAAACGCAAGCGCTTCGACGACGAAATCGTTGAATACAATCTGACAATACCCACAAATCGAGGCGGTGCGGATCCAAACCGCTCGAATCGTCCCCGCACCACTTCTCAGAACTATCCCGGCCTTGTGACCACGCCCACATTGTTGCAAGCTCCCGTGGCAACCGTGACTTCAGCTGCCACAGCGCCCGAAACGCCGCAGACTCCCGGCCAGGCTGTTGACTCGCTGCCTGGCACACCGAATCTGATTGTGGCTGCCGCACCTGCCACACCTTTGACGCCCATTACGCCCAGCCTGCCGCTGGTGGCGATTAGCACGCCCTTGACACAGCCGCTGCCCAAGCCCAAGCCGATTATGGAGCGTACCCCGGCCTCGGATCGACGTCCGCGTCCCTCACGTGCCTCCGGCAGCAGGAAGCCACGTCGCAACGCCCGTCCGTTGGCCCAGATGAGCACCAAGGATCTGGGCCGCTGGAAGCCCATCGATGACCTGGCGCTCGTCATCGGCATTCAGCAGACCAACGATCTGCGCATGATCCATCGCGGCGTTAAGTTCTCCTGCAAGTTCACGCTGCAGGAGCTGCAGCAGCGCTGGTATGCGCTGCTCTACGAGCCGTCCGTCTCCCGCATTGCCGTGTCTGCTATGAGGAATCTGCATCCGGAGCTGGTGGAGTCCGTGCAGCGCAAGGCGCTCTACAGCGTGCAGGAAGAGGAGCTGCTGGGCACCATCAAGAGCGTAAGTTGGTCTTTGATTGATTATACCTCTAAGAAATGAGTAAAATCTGGGCTAATAACTTTGGGAGAACGTAACATGATAAAGGAGGCGTGGCAGACACCCCACCAGACTATACCACTATACTTCCAATAAAAACGAAGAGCTAAGCCGTTTTAGTCCTGTCCGCCCATCCGTCTGTTTGAGCTTTGAGATCTCGAAAACTATAGGAGCTAGAGCAGCTAATTTTGGTATGTAGGTAGGTGTATATAATACGCATATCAAGATTATTTTAAATATTGAATAGCACGCCCCTTTACGCCCAAAATCAACAAAACCCAAATAGCCAGCATATTGAACATAAAATGTGTTGTAATATCAAGAGTCACATTGAATATAAAATATCTTTACTCGAAATATATACTCTATTTTATTATATTTAACTTTTCTGAAAATCGTATTGAAATCGTTTAACAAAAACAGAAGTTATTAACGAAATAACATTGCAGACTTTGTCTGGCTTTACCCTCTGAAAGAGCAGCCATTAAAAAACATGGCATACACAAAAAAGATGAAAGAAGCATTGCTGCTGCGTTTATTCTGACATAGTATTTATAAATTTTAGATTTAATTATTTGAAATTGAATTTTAAATAGAGAGTACAGGGTACTCTACAGTAGAGAGCGTCTGACTGATTTGCTCCTCCCATTCTGGTTTGTAATAATGTTTCAAATATAGGTTAATGGGTATTCTGTTCTATTCAGGCACGTCCGACTTATCTACTCCTCCCATTCTAGTTTGTAATTATATTTTCAATGTAGGCTACCGGGTATTCTATAATCAGGCGCTTCCGACTGATGTGCTCCGCCTAATATATAACATTTGTATTTCCTATTAATGCTTATCGTTCTCCCTTAGACGGACTCGCCGAAGCTGGAGCAGTTCCAGGAGCTGCTGGACAAGAACGCAGGCATCTTCTACTGCGCGCGCACAGCCAAGTCGCTGCATAATCATTGGCTGCTGCTCAAGCAGTACTTTCTGCTGCCGGATCAAACTGTGAAGCCGCTGCAGGGCTCGGATCAGCTGCTGAGCTTTTCGGATGCCGAGGATCTGCTGTTCGATCAGGAGCTGCATGAGCCGCGCGATGAGGCGCTGGAGATTGAGCAGGCGCTGGCCGATCGGCGCAACAAGCGTGATATACGGCTACTGGAGAACGAGCTGTCCCGCTGGGGTGTTCTGGTGGACTCTGTGCTGGGACCGGCGGCTGCCACCGAGTTCGACAATCAGACGCTGGCCTGCTTGTGCGGTCGACTCGTGCGCTATCTGATGCGCTCCAAGGAGATCACGTTCGGTCGCGAGGCCAAGGAGTACGGCGTCGATGTGGATCTGTCGCTGGAGGGCTCGGCTGCAAAGATCTCACGTCGCCAGGGCACCATCAAGATGCGCAGCAACGGCGATTTCTTCATATCCAATGAGGGCAAGCGTGCGATCTTCATCGACGGCACGCCACTGCTCACTGGCAACAAGACGCGTCTGGCCCACAACTGCACCGTGGAGATATCTGGCGTGCGTTTGACCTTCCTGGTCAACTACGAGCTGATCAACGCCATACGGCAGGAGAGCGCCAAGACATCGAACCCCTTGAACTAGCCTAGCGTAGTCTGTAAGATCTTTAGCCTAAGCAACTGCAGCTGTACGCCGTCAAGGTCGCTCTTGTGTATTTCTATTCTTAATGTTCAGCAAGAAACTAGTTCTGGAAATACATATTTGAATATATGAACAATAAACGAGCACTTGACGCCCACTTGGCCTAATGAAGCAAGTCAATGTGCGCACGCCTTCGAGCGAACGGAAGCAATGCAAGGCACAGCTTAACACTTGATTTTTGATACTCTACTCCAAAGTTTGGCATAGAGAATGGCTTGATTTAGTTGGCAGTGAGTCATAGTAAGTACGATTAATCATAGGTTGCACAATAATCGATTAGTTTATATAATAATCGATATAATGGTATCAAATAAAGGGTTTTAATTTTTTGTGTAGGTCTATTTGTACACTTCGACCAGACTTTTGATCTTTTGTGTAGACCTTTCTAATGGGGTTATGGAGATCTCTGTATATTTATTTGGAGACTTTTGATGTAGTTTAGGGTTTCAATTAATCACATCATTAAGTGATTATTAGACAAAATAATTCCCAGTTAAAATCAGTTCGATCGGCGATTTAGATTAATAGAAACTGGACCTGTGATTCAAGAAAATTAATCTTATCTGATCGGTATAGTATCTTAAGCTATATATTATAGCTTGCCTATCCATATTGTTATTTTTATTGACACTATCGTATCGGCAGAGATTCATTTTAAGTGCGTTAGAAAATAATCTATTTTTTCGATTGTATTCATTTTTTGATTAATCGTAATATAAATTCGCAAGCTCCAATTTAATTATATAATAGTCGAATAATGCAACTTTTTGCCATTACTAGTGATAATAGCATATCCAACTGAGTGTTAAGCTTAAGCGACTCGTAATAGCTTATAGAACCGATTGGAAAGCGTATGGCGAGTTGGCCTAATCGATTCGCTTGGCCTTAACTGTAGCAGGATCTTGTTTACTTTTGCGGTCAGCAATGCACTGCCCACTCTTTGGCAACAACTCCTACAACAAATCTGTTTGTCACAACTTCAAAGCCAGCACAAATTGCGACTCTATGTCATATGGCTAATTTGTGAGTAGAGTCGTAGCGTCGTAAGCTGCTATTAATTACAGCGCTGCTTTTGAAAGTGACTAACATCCAACATCAGCATAAAGCATTCTAATCGCTCTGTTCGCATCGCTTTGACAGCCATACAAAACAGAACTAAGCGGAAATTTGGGAATTTCTGGCTATAAAAGCGCGACACGCGATTGCTTAAAAATTTCTTCACATATGTAATTAGTTAGATTTAAATTTAAATAAAGACATTTGCCAAATTACAAACATGCCTCACACAATGAACTGAAATCTGCTGTTGCCTAAGCAATTGTCATTGTTCTAAGTGTAGTTTTAAAGTCTAGAATTTAGACCCTGTACTTAAAAATTTACAAAAGGGAATATAAAGTTAGTGCAAATGAAAAATGGAAAATGTAATGAAATCTGCTGTTGCCTAAGCAATTGTCATTGTTCTAAGTGTAGTTTAAGAGTCTTGAATTTAGACCCTGTACTTTAAAAATCTACAAAAGGGAATATTAAGTTTGTGCAAATGAAAAATGGAAAATGTATAACAGGTAAAAGAAGGCGTGGTTTAGCCCAAAAAAATTTGTAAATTCTTGTTTAGGATGACGAGCTAAGTCGATATACATTTATGGCTATATCTATCCGTCTATCCGTATCCATGAGCAGTTAGATCTCACAAACTATAAGAGCTAGAGAGACCATTTTTGGTAAGTAGGTTCTCCTAAATACAATCAATACAAAAAAATGAAATTACAGGGTCTCCTATTGTCGGTTACATTCGACTGTTGCCTTTCACCCGACTAATCTGTTCCATCCTTACCGGCTTAAACGTATGCTCAGTGCGTGACGACCTTAACAAATTGTTTGAAGAAATGTGCATGTGTGTATGTGTTCAAATTGTTGCAACATTTGACCCAACAGCATAATTAATTAAGATGGCCAAGAAATGCCGCGGCCCAACACCTGTAACATAATATAGAAATTAGTCGTAGAACTCAGAGAAAGTTCGATGACTTTCGGCAGCCGCGGCGACCTTTCTTCAATGTTGTCTATCTGTCTCTCTGTCTGTCCGGCTGTCTGTCCGCCTATCTTTTATGGTCTTTAAAACGCGTTGTTGACACTATAAACTAATAAGCTGTTGGCCATGGCCAAGCTGGAAGCCTATGATTCGGGCATACTTGCAGGCATATTAAAATATAATTAATTGTTGTCATTGTCTATAAAAAGTCAATTTATATTTCGCTGGAAAGAATTTTAATATTTTTTACGTCTTGGATTTTACTGTGGAATTTCGCTACGCATCTGCTTCTTTCTTTCACCTCCTCGGTTTGTTCTTTTTCAACAACAATTCGAACGTTGATTTGTGTGCATTTTTTTCTTTTGGTGGCCAGAAAGAAGAACCTTCAACTGCTTTCTTTTTGGCCAAGTTAGCTGATGATGCGAGAACGAACTAATGAAGTTTGCCTTTGTCTTTTTGTTGTTTTGTTGCTCCGACTGCTAATATTTGTATATTTTGTTTTTTGTTATTACATATTATGGCTTTGGATGCCTTTGTGCAGTTCAGCGAACTTTTATTGTTGTTGTTGAAAACGCTGCGATGCTTCGGCGATGTCGCAACTGCTAAAATTAGTCTGAATTTTCTATGCTATTCCCCATAAATTTATTTCTTTTGCTCTTCGCTTTTTCTTCTTCTATTAACGTAGGTCATGCTGTTTTTTTATTTTTTGCAAATTTCTAGTAACTGTTAGAATCTTGGAGCCAAATGTGGAGCGTTGGCGATTGTTTCTATTTTGTTTAATATTATATTTTAAATGCTGATTCCCTTGTTATTTGTTTATCGCACCGTGTGGGTGCTTAAGCTGCTGGCTTATGCTTTTTATTTGATTTTGTTTTTTATTTGTGGGGCACAACTTTCACATCCCAACAGCCTGGATTAGCTGTATATGAGATCATATGTCGAGCATTCGATTTTGGCCTGGATTTGGCTTAGTTTTGTTTGCCCATTTGGCACCTGCAACCTTATGGAGTTGATATAACGCCTCGATTATCTCATGCAGTCCAAAACGGCTTACATAAATGCCATATATCAAAAATCGCACACAAAACTGCCACAGTTTGAATGAGCGCGTCAAGTGCTCGTGACTTTGCAGGAATAATAGTTCGAACTTCGAACAATATCAATTAAATATATTGGAAATAACCAAATGAGAAAAGCCCTGTGTTTTAGGGTATTGAGGAAGTTCAGATACACTATAAGGTTGTTTCTTGCATCTTGTTTGCTGAGTATTAAATTAGTTTAAAACGGCAAATATTTTCTAATTCATTTTTTTAATCATTAATTATTTTGTAGATTTTTTAAAAGAATATTTTCCTTAACAATATTTTTATTATGGGTATCGAATACTGTCGTTTTGGCTTAATTCTCGGCTGAAAACTAATTATAATAAATAATAATAATAATAATTATATTAAAATATGGCGCCCAATTTGGGTTCGTAGCAATTGATAATCAATTTTGGCTGCTTTAACTCTAACAGTTGATGGCGGACAGATCGACTC
Source organism: Hypselothyrea guttata (assembly GCA_035045125.1). Classification (NCBI taxonomy): domain Eukaryota; kingdom Metazoa; phylum Arthropoda; class Insecta; order Diptera; family Drosophilidae; genus Hypselothyrea; species Hypselothyrea guttata. Next base: position 23,356 of record JAWNNJ010001563.1, read on the forward strand.
ACATCTGATTGTTCTAATCAATAATATAGATGCACATATACTTCTTCTGAGGTTGCATACATTTGCTTAGAGCTAATATACCCTTTTCTATCTACAGGGCACAAAAAATAGATTACGAATTGACACTGAGCGATTTGACACACATCGATGTGGCAAAATCAAAGCATCAAATGCCTGACCCTCTTTCTGTCGGCTCCTCCTAAATGTCTATAAAAAGCAGAATAAATAAATAAAAAACGCTTGAATGTAACCTAGCCGCGAGCGTTGAATTTCCTCAATGTACAGTGTGAGCCGTAAGTGCACGCACATAGATTATACAATGCGCTGACAAAAAAAAAGCACAAACACATTTGTAATACTTCAACTCATGGTGTTGATTTTGTTGCTGCTGCTGCTGCTGCTGCTTTGTATTAATTTTGCTAATCGCGTTTCGATCAATTGTCAAACGCACAGCAATGTCTTCAGCTGCTTGTGGGGCAGGGGCGGGGGCGTGTCAGACTGAGTGACAGTTTTTGGACAACATATCGCATGCGTCATGTAAAATATTCAAATTTTTCGTTTCGTTTGTAACGCATAAATAATCATGGCGAGTTGTACATGAATTTGTTCCGCATTGCCTTTTTGTTTTGATTGCTCATACGCACTGTGGGTCGCAGCGTCTATGCGCTGCATGCTAATTGAAAACGCTTCGCATTGTTTATTGAAACTAGTTGCAAATATATTTCGGCTGTGGAAAATGATATCATGGCATAGGTAGCAAGCGTGTGACGTCACCGAGGCGCCCACATTTTGCAAGCGATATAGCGATATAGGCGCAGTTATCCAAGATTTTGTTCAAGATTTATTGTTGTGCAAATGGTGGCAAGTCAAGCGCCAGCCAGCGGCGACAAGTTGAACGGATCGACAGCCTTGAAATGCGTCGTGTTGCTCCATTAGACAACAACAAATACTGTCAGTCACCCACGCACTTCACGGGCAGCACTAACAACAACAACAACAATAACCATAACAACATTTATAATATCTATAATAATAACAAAAATAATAATAATAATTGTATTGGTATCAACAATAAACGCACTGGCGCCGAACTCAACTACGCGCAATTTGCAAATATCTTAAAAGGCAACTCCACACCGCCACTTTGGCGGCTTAAGAGCTCAAGTTGTTATATGAGCCAAAGATCGATTTTGCAGACAAATAATTACAAGAGTTTTGGCATTTTTTAATTGACCCTGTACCTTATAAATAATACAAAAGGGTATATTTAGTTAGTGGAAGTAGAAAGGAGTGGTAGAGCCCACAAAGTTTATATATTCTTCATCAGAATAACTAGCTCAAGTTGTTATATGAGCCAAAGATCGATTTTGCAGACAAATAATTACAAGAGTTTTGGCATTTTTTAATTAACCCTGTACCTTATAAATAATACAAAAGGGTATATTTAGTTAGTGGAAGTAGAAAGGAGTGGTAGAGCCCACAAAGTTTATATATTCTTTATCAGGTATCCACCGATATAGCCACGTTCGTTTGAACACTTTTAGCTCGCAAGCTATAACAGATAGAAACTAGCGTAGAAATAGCAAAGATATGCAACAGACAATTTGCTCAATAGTGTTAAGCAGTGAGAGTGGTAGTTTAAATTTGTGCATACGTGCATAGCTTCAATCTGTGAGGTTTTATATGGAAACACAAATTACAGTGTCTTCTACTGTTGGTTACCTCCGACTATAACCTGCCGTCCGACAGATCAGCTCCTTCCTTACTGTTTTTTAATTAAATTAAAGCACAAGGCAATGCCTTATATACATACGCATCGATATCGATCTTCTTTAGCTTTGGTCGGATAGTTTTAAAATGTCGCATGTGGGCGTCTTGCTGCCTTAATGGAATTATTTATCTGTTTGCATTGCGAATTTCGCATTAATGTCGCTTGGCTACAATGTGAGTGGTTTATTGATTTGTGAAATGATTGAGATATCAATTGTGGATGTTATGTTTTTGAACATCCAATTATTGAAACGTTTGATTGAGAATAGACCGGAATAAATAAAGCAAACTGCTGCTAGTCATTCCCCTGTCGAAATTGCAATGTGAAATATCAAGGCGAACGCTTTGTCTATAGGCCATAATGAAGACCTTTCACAAAGCGATTTGTATGTATGTAGCTCAAGTGCTGTTCGAGCGCAATTAATGAACCTTAGACCGGAATAGTTTGGTGTAATTATAGAAATATTTCTATAACGCTAAAAGCACTATGTAACGCAAGGCTAGAGACACATTCAATTTGACGCGTGACTGTTGCGGGTGGCCAGAAACTGAAATCGGCTTATCGGCAGAGTGGCTCATAAAGTAGATTACTTCTAACAGCCATGACAACAAACAACACAGCGTCATGCCCCATGCCACATGTCCCATGCCTCAAATACTCCCACAGTGAGCATGCCAAGCCAAGTCGAATCGCATCGAGCCGAACTTCAGAGCGTTCGCCTGCCTCGCTCGGTTCGGTTCAGTTCGGTTCGGTTTGGCGATTTGAATTTGGAAGTTTTTTAAACCGTCAACTAAAAGCGCCGCGATTTTAGTGGCAATCGAGCCAGCTGTGTAGACGGACGTGCGAAACGGCTAACAACAAATATTGTAGTATATACGAGCACAGATATCGATCGGGCTTTAAACTGAGAAACGCTGCAGCTTCGGAAGTGCATTTGAGTCTGTCGGCGGAACTAATTAAATACAAAACAAAACAAAACATAAAATAAACTGCTATTAACGGCGCATCTTTTGGCCAATTTTGTTCGTTCGACTTCGACGCGCCGCCTGGGCGTAATGTCGTTGGCAGCTGAAACGCCGGCTAAATTGTTGCTGCCAAATACTAAAAGAAATTCGCAAGATTGAAAACAAATTCGTTTTGTGCAGCAGCCGTAAAAATACAGCAACAAAAAAATTATATTATTTAATTTTCAGTGTTTTGTGCGAGAAGGCAACTGAGTAGAGTTGTATCATAAATCAAAACAGGCATTAAAACGTAAATTAATTCAACATGTGGCTAAAAAGTATGATTATGGTAAGTGTTGGTGCAAGAGTGTAGACCTAAATCTATCTATACTATCAGCTCATCCATGCAGCTTCCATTTTGTATGCAATAACAGCGAGTAGCAGCCAGTTTGTGTAAATAAACAATGCAACATTTTCGAGACATCAGAGCAACAGTAGTCGGCATCAGTCCACGTCCGCATCAACATTGATCTCGTCACAGCGATTCTTGTTGTTCAACAAATACGTAGCCAAATAACTAACGGGATCCGTGGGCCTATCACGTGCCAGAGCCTGCAATCCGTGCAACAATATAGGAGCCACGGTCTGATCCAGATACTGACGCGTTGTCAGGGACTTGGCATCTGGTCGCGGCTTGTGGCACTTCGGTAGAGCTCTATTAGCTGGCACCTCGACCACTGTAGGCCCGTCCTTCGCACCAAGTTCGCCAGGGGTAGCAGCGTCCAGACCCATCGTTTCTTGTTGCAATCTAAATGTAATCGCAAGAAATTAGTTAAAACAATTTACAATTTCCAACTTAAGATTACCAACCAAGAGAATTTTGGGAAAACAATTCGAAAATTTATTTATATTGCTTATTTTTGAACTATATGTGTATACAGCTCTCGGTGCGTTAACGGCAAATGTTTGAAAGCGAGTGACTAAATTGTTGTTATCGGAAAATAGCACCTGGAAATTCGGGCTAGAAGGCTACTCAGTTCTATATTTCACTACAGCAACATAAATTAGTGATGACACTATTAGTTATTTGTATTCGATTGTATTCTTTCAAGAAACGATTTAATAGTATCGAATGAAGAGTCTAAATCAATCGAATTGCTAATCGATTATTCGCATGTTGAAATTAGCTATATTGGGGCAGTTGGATCAGCGATTTGGATTGATAGAAAGTCATTTTTATTTTCAATTAAATTAATATAAAGAAATATTTATTTATTATTATTATAAGTATTATTGGTTGGAATTGCATTAAATTCATATGTAAAAATACCAAAAATCGCAATATGGTGCAAATAATATTTATGCTATCGATTATATTTATTATCGACTAATAAACGCAATCATCATATACAACATTTTTCTGTCATCACAAATGTAAAATCAAATTTTATTTAAACCTTTCCACTTATTTCGTAAAAGTAAACTAATCTTTAGTATGAAACCACTAAATGCTAATTTTATGACAATTTTTAAGTGATTCCCACAATTTTCATTTCCATTTTCGATTAAAACATCAGCACTAAATCTATCGACACAAGCGACTGAAAATCAAAGTCGTTTGTCTCAGACGGCATTCAGTTGCAAGATTTAAGATCAATGCTGCACTAACTTTGATTTATTGTTCGTACTTACGAGAGTTGTGTCATTTTTTCTAAGTTGAACCACTAAAACGCTTGACAAGTATAATTATTTTTGTGTTTGAGGTTGTATTTTTGCTTCATAATTAAGCAATTACTTAAATTAAAACCAGATTGTGTTTTGTAATTGTGAAATCAGAGGTTTGTCATAAATTGAGCAACAAAAGACTTAGGCAACAAACTTGTTGTTGCTTGGGCGCTTAAACTGCGGAATTCTAGGCAAGAAACATGTGCTAAATCTTGTAAAATTAATGGAAAACAAGTAATTACAGTCAATATTTTATTAAAAAAAAAACAACATTTGAGTGTAAACCACGTTTAGCATAGAAATCTATATAGCCATCCATATATCCATATATATTACAGATAATATGTGCAAAATGCCACTTGTATTTCTTGTGAGCTTTGCATTTAATATGTGTTTGTGCTAATACTATTGAATAATTTATAGGATTGAGTGTATTCGCGGGGTATTCGTACTACTCATAAAGCAAATATGCAAAATAAAAACAAACGATTAACACATATTGGTGTTTTTTATGCGATTTGCCACAACAAACCTGTAGTTTTTGACCCATATTTGATTCGGCTAGTTAAATTTGAATAAAAATAGAATAGCGTGAATGGGCGAAACGTTATTTCTTAACTGTTTAAAGGCAGTAGCCAGAGCGAGGAAAGGCGCCCATCTTACAATCAATCTGGTACAAAATATTACAGAAATTTCAACAAAAATCGTGCATTACATTATTCGTTTTATTCGTTAGTCGTTATATTCGTTTTATGATGAGACAGCGGCTTCCCCGATATTGATCTCGGAACTCGAATAACGTATAATTTGCATAGTACAGCGAGATAGATGAGATGAATGATGGGAATGAGATGTGGTAAAATAAACAAAGGTCACTGGCATCGTCTCACCAAAAATCAGACGCCAAGACAAAACGAAGATTTACTGATGATGAGTACGTGATGATGATTATGTTACGTTCAATCTGTGAATATCTGTGAGTATCTGAGTATCCGAGTGTTTGAGTATGTTTGAAGGCATCGCCTGAAGTGTGCGTGGTCTCAAACGAAGCTCGTGGGCAATAACAGCACGTGGGCAGGGCGGTCAGACACGCTGGACCCTCTCTGCCCTCAATGGTGGGTCAACAAATCAAATAAACTGCAGCCGCAATTGCGCAAATTGGTAACGCGTTCCAAGTCCAAGACAAGCATTAAAAATGCAAATGAGCAGCTGTAAAAACAAACCAGAAAAAAACCAAATAAACCAAAGCAAAGAAATGAACGATATAAAAAGAGGGCAACAAAAATTAGCGCAACTGAATTAATTAACAACTGTAACATTTTGTTGCTCGCGCATTATTTATGTGACCTTGAGAGTGAGAGCTGCCGGCAGACACTCAAACCGGCACTCAGATTCAGACTCAAACTCAGACTCAGACCTGGACTTGGACTTGGTCTTGGATTCAGAGTTCGAGATAGACAAGATACGCGTTGAGTGACAGCAATAAATTAAAGCAAAATGCTTGCGATTTTGTTTTCGCCTTCAATAGTTATGTAAACTTCAGCTGTACCGTAACTTATGCACAATATAAATATCACTAAAGCCAGTTTATTTCATTAGCGTTTCACAATTACACGATATTTAATATCATAGTATCATTTCAAATGTAACATGCCGCCAAATATGGCAACAAATACGTATTTTGTTTTATATTTTGCGCATAAATTATTTGCTCATAAATTGCGCACGCCCCTGATGAACTTTGATTAAAATCGCATTTCACAAACGGCCAAGTTTTTAGCAATGATGCTGCAAGTTTTTTTTTTTTGTTTTTTTTTTGCTATTTTTACTGACCCAATTTCCGTTCGGTATGAGCTCATGTACAATGGTAACGCGCCCGAAATTTTCATTCTAATTACCTGGTTCACACGCTTTGAGTGTAGTTCAATTGTAGTCAATTAGCTGTACAATATTTGTAGCTTATTTGCAAAAAATAAAATGAAATTTAATGGGTGTTTAAGCAAATTAGCCACAGCTGCCCATTAAAATTATATTTTTATGACCGCAGTGCGTATGAGTAATGTGAGAACTGCGGGTGGATCCACCTTTTTTGGTTAATTTGTATTGCAGTTCGATGTCGTGTCTGCTACCTGATATGGCTCAAATCTCCAAAACCAGACTGTGTACGATTGTGTGAAGAACACGCTACCGAATCCGAAAGATAAATGCGAGTTAATTTTGCGAAAAATATATGGAAGCAGTTTATTGAGCTGCGATTAGCATTTTAAATGTTGAATTAATGCATGTTGCTGTGCATAAATATATTTAAGGTTATGCGGGCTTGGAAATAAATAGCATTTGTTTATTTATTTGTTTGGAATTTGAAACTTGAACGAATAAATCAATTAATTTAACAGAGCAGGAATTTATAGAACATTATTACAAATTCAAAGCGGAAAATAAAACCATTATTTTATTTTGACATCAGGAGTATTAATCAAAGAAATAATCAAAAAAGATTTTCTAATTTTTTTAAATTCTTCAGAAGGTGTTAAAAATATATGTAACATTTGTTACATAACACATAAATTGAAATAAAATTTGGTAGATACAAATATTATAAAGCAACATTTGCAAATCAATTTTTGAAATAATCAATAAAAGACATAATTAGTTTCTTAAAATTTCTTTATATTAAATAAAATAAATAGGAAAGCTATGCCATTTTATTAGTTTAGCTTTAACTTAAACAATCTTTTTTACTATGTAGATATAATAATTTATTAGATTTTTAAAAACCCGCTTTTAAAGGAATTTCACAGTAGTTTTCTATAAATTTTTGCACACATATTAAAAGCTGTTAATTTCTTATTTAGTACCTCAATAAAAAGGTGTTAAATTGCGCTTAAAGCTAGGCATATAGAAGCTGCAAGGGCGCTGCATTATCATTTGCCATTGTTTATTTGATGTGTGCCATTTTTCCGACATAATTTTCCATTACTATGCTGTCTGAGACACACGCCTTGTCACACTTCTGCCTCAAATATTTCACATGAGGCCGACAGTCTCAACTGGATGTTGTTAGAGCGCAAACTAGACAACCACGCGTTCAGATCTGCCTCAGAGCTGCCTTTATGAATGATAATGATATTGTCTCCCTGTGCCCACACAACGCATAGAACCGACAACCGAACAATGTCGCCAGCTTGCCGGGCTTTAGCTGCATTTGTTTATCAAGAAGTCGTATCCAAGGTGCAACCCACGCAGTCAAGCAGAAATCATTGCCTTTGGCTTTAACTTTGCCTTTGCCTTTGTCTATTTATGTTAATTACACAAAAAGTGTGAAGCCATTAAAACTATGCCAAAGTCATGCTGTCGTTGGCCCTTAAATGTTTAACAATTGCTTTTAAGTGCCTGCCTTTCGAAAGTAAAATAATAAAAGCCATTGACAATTGCCTGGCAAATAGTTTGGCGTTTTGGAATTTGATTTTTGGTCCCAACGGCATTTTGCATAAAATGCAGCATTGCTGACACAGTTCACGGCCTGCAGCCCAGCCCAGCCCAGCTCAGACCTGCCCAGCTCAGCCCTAACAGCAGCAGCTTGTAAAGGCTGCCAAAAAATGCTTTTCCCACCAAATGTTGTTGTTATCTGTGAGATACACGTACGTGCCTGCATATGAAGTTCATTTACACGCAGCTCAGCCAACTCTCTCGGCTCAAGCGCAGCCGCTGTTGCCAGATACGCTTTTTTCCCGCCAAGTTATGGCTGTTTTTTGAAGAGCAGTGCTAGTAAAATATTAAAAAAAAAATTATTCAGCTTTTTCTTAAATTGTATTACATTCACAACAAAATAAGCAACAATTATAGGACTGACAAAATTATTTTAATGGATATTAAATATCGTAAATTCGCCTTTTAATTTAAAGCACATACTTAAGTAGAGCTTGGCTATTTTTCATATGTTTTTTTGTCAAACTTTTTCAGTTGTTTTTTTGCCGTTTCCGCTTTAAAAAAAAGCTGCTACATCTAAAAAAAAAATTGACAGCACTGTGAGCAGCTGCTTCTGCGCCTCTCTTTTAGCCAATTACATCGATTAATTGCAGCTTGCCGGGCAATAGGCAATAACAGCGCTGTTAGCTGTTATAATTGAAGGCGCTAAGTAACCCATGGTAATTACGAAATACATTTTAGCATTTGCAGCCCGACAGGAGCATCCCAAGTTGCATGTCCGCACGCTGCTGACAATGAAAACAGCAAAGTTTATACAACACGAAATTAAAACACGATCGCACATCGAACATGGCCATAGCAACAAATATAACAAATACAACAAATACAACAAATACAAGAAGAGCTGCAGAGCTATGGCAAGTTGCATTGGGCCATGTCGGAGCTGAGCTGAATTTAATTCGATTGTTTGGTTGTTGTTTTTGTTGTTTTTCGTGCAACTTTCACTCTCTGGTGGGGCCGAATGTCACGAGCGCGCTGTGGGATTTGGATTTCTTTGACCACAAAAAAATACTTGGACTTGTACTGTAACCCAGTTGGAACGCTGACAAATTGGAGCAGCCAAGTGCAGTGCCAAAATGCGGAAATTTTGCATGCCGAAATCGAAGCGCGCATAACAAAAGACTTAGGACACGAACTTGCTGCCTTATGGGCGCGGCATTAGGGCGTGCAATTCGCAATGTTTGACAGCTTTTGCTACAACTTTGCATTGTCTGCGATTGATTTATGGCAATTTATTGGCTACTTGGCTTTCTTTTCGCTTATTAATCAGTCAAAGTCAATGTTACTTGGCCTCCAAAAAAGGCAGCTTTATGCGCATTTCTGATGACTCAGCGCAGAACTGAGCAATTTTGGCTTTATGCCTTTCTTGCTTCATAGTTGGCTGCCTAATTACAAACGACCTTCATGCAATTTGCAGCCAAATCAAAAACAACGGAAAAAATCAAGACTTTATGGCCACCCTTCCCCCCATTGCCGCTCAGATTACACAACATTTTACGCCTCGACAAATTTTGGGCGCGCCACCTACAATTCTTGCGCCGTGTTCAACAAATTTGTGCGAATTTAATAAGCCAGAGCTGCTGGCATTAACCGACAATAACAACTCATAAGCATAAAGAATATTAAACAATGCTTGAAAGTGAAAAGTGTGAAAAATAATACTGCATACTACGTGCTCTGCCCCTTTTTGATATTCAACTAACCTTGACGCAACGCATAAAAATGATTATAGTTTTGATTATCTTTTATGACAATTTTCTTTATAATGCCTAACAATCGTGCATGCCAATTGCATAATTATTGAAATTCTATTATGCATTCTAGCGGCTGACACGCATTGACATGTCTGAACAATCGCATCTCACTCAGCACAATATCGCATATAGCATATAGCATATATATATCCCTCGGCAGTTCACGTAAGCGCCATTTCACACCTGCCTGCCTCATGCCTCAAGTGTTACGCATTTGCCAAGTTCCACAAATATGGGCTGAAAAGTGATGCAATGCCGACAAAATGCAAGTCAAACAAACACACTGCCATTTTGCTCGCAATTTGTTAAATGATCTATGGCAGAGCAGAGCCGACATAAGACAGCATTTGCAAGCACATAAAAAACGCCTCAAAAGAAAACTCTACGCTGCCACAGAGAAACTTGTATTCCCTTACAAGTCTGCTTACAAAATAGCAAATGCAATTAAAGTGAAATTTCTCCATTTTATATCTACAATTTGGGCAGCCTGCCGCAAGTTTCCTTTTATTTTCAATTAATCAATTGTGCATTTAAAATATAAATCAAAGCCTTATATCTATAGCCATAAGGCGATTATTATGCAACTCACCAGTGTTGCCAGAAATAGTCAGACTTACACTACAAAATATCTGATAAAATATATCTTAAAATAAATTGAACAAATAATGCAATTGTACAAAAAAGTATTGTAAATATTCATTATTTAATTAAAATAGAATAAAATAAATATATGTTTTTAAATAGATTTATGATCAGCATAAATATAATTCTGAAACTATCTAAAAATGTATAAATAAATTATAAAAATTAAATCAATATAAAATATTAATAATAAATATATATTTTCAAATTGATTTTTGATAAGCATCAATCAAATTCTGAAACTAGCTTAAATTTAATCAGGAACAAAAATTAATATAAAGCATTTACTTAAATATATCAAGATAATAAAAACAAATTTAACGAAAATGAAATCTTGAAAACATTGCTAAAGAGCAAAACAAATTAAGCTTATAAAACAATGTTAGTATATATCATATAAATAATATTTGTAAAATTTTTTAAAATAATATAAGTATTGAATATTTATATATAGTGAATTAACTAAGGCTACAAGCCACGAGTCTTATTATTATTATTATTAATTTAATGATATCAGTAAGGCTGATACAAATTGATTACAGTATTTATATGACATTTTTTTAAACTAATAGGTCTAAAAGCACATTTTACTTGCAAGCTAATTGTATTACGTTTCAATCACAATGACGGCAAACTGCTTGTAATGTTTGCGTACAATTTTATAGGGTATTCAAAACAATTTGCCTGCTGCAGTTGAGTGCGTCTGATGCGATTTTATTTATAGAAATTAGCAATTGTGTGAAGCCGAGTAGCAACAGCTGCCAAATGCAAATAAACTGGGTTACTGCGGCAACAACAAAAACTGCATTGCGGGTCAATTTCAAATTTCAAATTGGACAAACAAGACAGACGGGCGGACAGGCGGACAGGGGGACAGGCGGACATCGAGTCAGCAGTGTGTAGTTACGGGGGCTGGTTCGTAATTTATTTTTATTTTTTATTTTCCTAACATGCGCCAGCAAGTCAAACACCAACACATGTTGTGGTTTATTCTTGTTGTGGATTTTTTTATGATATTTATTTATTTTCATAAGCTCAATTGAATTCTAGTCAAATGAAGTAACAGTGCGCAGTTTTTTTGTTTTTTTTTTTTTTGCTAATCCTCAAGAAACAGGAAATGGCAGCGCCAAAAATGTTGACCAAAAAAGGCAATCAACTTTTGTTCACAATTCATTTATGTGTTGTTTTTTTTTATTGTTTTTGCAGTTACGAAAAGTCAATCAACTAGCGTAATTTAATACAATTTTATGGCTGCTGCTCCCACAGTAATTTGGGCTATGCTCGAAATTTGACGGCGACCTGTCAGTAGCTCCAAAAAAAAACTCGCATGCGAGAGACCCTCTGCTGTGTCAGTGCCTGGGTGTGGGTGTCTATCCAAAATGTGTAATTCAATAGGCAACAAGACCCAAGACATTCAGCTGTTCAGTTCAGTTAGGTTCAGTTGTTGTTGCTGCTGTTGCTTGGGGGCACATTCTCGGAATTGATTGTGTTTAATGAAATGTTTCATTAAATCGCCGCTTATTAATATAGAATTTCATGTTTTGCATTGTGTGTTCGCTCAGCGTTTCGGTCTCCGTTTGAAATTTGAACAATTAGAAATTATTATTTGCTTCATTGCCCCAGCTGAAGCTCTCCCATGTCGGCAGCCTCAACAATTACAAAATGTTGCACAATCTGTCAGTGTGATAAGTAGAAATGCGGTCATCGTCAACTGTTAAGCATGTTCGATTACATGGCATTAATTCAACTATCCCTACAAACCCATAAAAACCACACAAAGAGACAGAAATTTGCACGCTTGCCAGCGAGTTTGTGTCTTAAGTCTTTCGTTTTGCATGCGCCACATTTTAGCTTAGCTTCCATTTCCAGACGGAAGCGCCAACAAATTATAATTAACATGTTTATGCATATGTATATCTGGAAATTTATGCCAAGCTGTGTGGGTTTTTTTGTATGATATCGTTGCGGATTATAGCACATAGGAAAAGGCAAACTTCATAGGAAAGCTACGACGCTGTGGGTGCGCTTCATCATTAGCGCCTCGTTTTAATTTATTCGATTAAAGTCTGCGCAGAAACAAGAGCAGATCATTTATCATTTCAAAGTTGAGCTGAGTTTGATCTAATAAAATTAGAGCGCGGGCATAATTATAATTGAAGTGATTTTTAATTAAAAACCACGAACAGTGAAGGTCAGCTTGAGGCAAGCCACACACCCTGGGGGCACGCTCCGGCCACAAAGAGATAGTTACGGTTCAGCTTGCCTCAATTTGTTTGTTTGGTTCGCTTTGATTTTCTTAGATTCGCATAAATTGCAGCATAGAAGTTTTGGGGTCAACTAGGCAGCGTTTTATTGTTGGTTTTGAGCTGCGTAAATTATGCCAAAAAAAAAGGCAGAGCGTTGCGCAATAGTTAACGGCGCTTTTTGTTACCATTTCGACCCGCAGCAATAACAATAACATCAACAATAAACAACAACAGCAACAGCAAAAAGGGGGCACTTAAATTGCGCGCCAAGAAAAACGTGATTTTCCACTTTTGATTTTTTCTTACTCCGCTCGATGCCTGTAGTTTTTTTCTTTTTTAAGGCGCGCTCGCGCCCAAAAGGAGTCGCTTGGCTCAGTGATTCTCACGTAACCAGACATTAGCAACATACTGCCGGCAACAGCAACAACAAGAGCAACAACAACAGCATCCACAACACGAACATATGCTGCCAGGCTGCCGCTGTGGATGCAACACCAACGCCAACCGGTTGAGTAACGGCTATGCCAATTTTAAACAGTGCTGTCAATTTTTTTAAGCTATGCAGAAATTTGTAAAAAAAAAAAAACAACATAGCTAAGTATTGAGTTTTAAAATAATTTAGTAAAATTTAAGAAAAAGCTGTAATATTTTTACCAAAAATCCAATTTTCCTACTTCCTGCAGTTTCACAATTTTTCTAGCAAATATTTTTCAAAAACAGCCACATTTGGCGTGAAAAAAGCGGAATTGGCAACAGTGCTGCTATGCCAATTTTGAGCTACAATTTCTTGCAGATCTTTGCTCTCGAAACTAAAGCTGTTAAGTTGTTGCTGCTGTTGTTGTTGTTGCTGCTGTTGTTGGTGATATTGTTGCCACTTTTACTCTCAACAGCATGCTGTTTGTCTGTCTATCTGTTCGTCTGTCTCTCTGTCTGCAAACGGAAATGGCCATAATAATTTTGTGCACAATTTATTACATTGCGTTAGCAAATGAAATAATTTTTCTAACCATGCAATTTTGTTTTTGATGGATTATGACGTTTACACGCAAATATTTAAATTGTTGATAATTGAGTGGAAAGGGAATTTACTTGTACTTTCCGCAGCTAGAAAGTAGCAAATATTTGTGGATTTTAAACCAATAAGTATTTACTCAAGTCTGGCAAATGCTGATGCAATCTTTTAATTATTTGTTGATTGATCTTTGTATTCTGGGATATCTTTGTGAGTCAGTGCAATAAATCAATAGAAGAAAGTAACAAACAAATTTAAAAATTTAACAACCAATAATTTAGTTGATATTACACTATGCAACAAATCTAGTTTTGTTTGTACTATTAAAAAAATTTCAATTTGAAATGTGAGCAATATCTTTAGATCCTTTAAAAGGCAAATAAATCATTATTGAGTAATCGCCAATATTACAATAATTTCTTAATTTTCAACATAGCATTCATAGCTACGATATTTCGCTGTTACATAGTGTTATTACCATATAGTAAAAGTATTTTTATTAAAATTTTTTTTGGTATACACAATTTATTATATACATATGTTGTATTTAGCATTTCTACGCAATAACAAAGCCAATTATAAATTCGCGCAACGTCAGCAAACATGAAGTAAATTCTAATTAAATTTTTTTATATATATTTTTTAAGACTTATTATTCAAACTTACAACCCACAGTCAATGCGAAGACTGTCATAAAACAACACCTAATGATATGAATACGTCTATAAACAATTAATTAAAGCAAAATAAATTACGCGCAGTAAGACCATAATGAAAATGTCAGCTAACAAAACCATATATGCATAGGAGAAGCACAGACATTAGCTTAATTGAAGCGCACAAATCATAATTCGCAGACGCCTACATAGAGAGTCGGAGAGTCGGAGAATCGGAGAATAGGAGAATCGATGAATAGGAGAACCGGAGAACCGGAGACCCAGAGAGCGGTCGCTGCTCCTTCAGTGTGAATCAATACTAGTGGCAATCAGCGTTGCCAATTTAGCGGGTTTCAGAATTATATACATAAATTATAAATGTATTTAAAAATCTAAAATTATTTTTAATATCGTACATTTATTTTATTTTTGTTATTTATTGTTATGCATTTTTGTTTTATTTTATTTTTACTTGTAGTTTTTTTAAGAGATTTTATATTGCAAATCTAGCTATTTCTGTCAGCACTGTTGGCAATTCGTTGCTTATGACTGCGCACAGTGGAATTAATTGAGGCGTTAATGTGGTTGGCGTTTACGTGCGGGTGGCAGCGACACATCAGAATACAGAATACAGAATAATTGGCTAAAGAATTTCAAGGCACGACAACCTTGTCCATGAACAGTTTACATTAGGCATTAGTGGCAATTGCGTTGCGATTAGGTGGCACGTTGCGTATGCGCAATGTGTGCTGCAACCGGTTCATGCTGTTTGTGGTCACTTTCACATGCCACATTTCCGTTTGCAACTCGTCGATGTGTATTTGTATGTGTATGAGTGTTGCATAACAGCTGCGCTTGCATCTCATCATGTCACCTTGACTCTGAATAATGCAACATGGCAACATGGCAACATGGCAACGTTGCAACGTGTGCTACTCGTTTTGGCCAACGGAAAGCGCAAATTGCCAGCAGTTGGCATTTATCTATCAGTCGTTTTGCCCAGATCGAGATTCATTCAAATGCCATTAGTTAAAATACTCGCTGCAAGTAGCAAGTAGCAAGTAGCAAGTTGCAAGTAGCAAGCAGCAAGTGGCAAGTGGCAAGTTACTGACCTCTTGTCGACAATTTTCATTGCAGTTAACATTGATCGTGCTGGCAGCTGGCTCATGGGGCGAACCAACTCAAAGTCAGTACCACATTCAAACGGATGAGGGACCCGAAAGATATTTCCGCTTTCAGACCGACAATGGACAGTTTCGCAAGGAGAAACGTCTGCAGGACGGCACAGTCATCGGTAAGTTCAACATAAATATCGTTCGATTACCAATTAAACTGATAAATGCAATAGTCGGTGGTAGAAATCAGGCACAGATTGTGGCAGGATTTCCTGTTATCAACTGAATCGTATTATTGTAGATAGCCTAAATCTTTGGAAAATTTTAATTACATTTAATATAGTTTATTTAATAAATTTAACATTTTTTTGTAATTCTATATAATTTAAATTTTCAATTATTTTATATTAAATGTTTTATATTCTGTATTTCATATTTTAAGTTTTGTTTTTTATACATTTAATTATTTATATATTACTCAAATTTTATTTATTTATTACAATTGTAAAGCGACGTTTGATTTTTTAGATATATAATTATTTATGTTTTATAGATTTTAGTATACCATATTTACAATAAATGTTAGAGACTCTAACGCCAACCGCCAGTTTAGAAAACTCTCGCTAGCCCAACTTTTGCTGGCCTCCTAACAGTCGCTGGCCGAACTCTCACTCTGATTTCTTGGTATTACGGTTTGGGCTGTAGTTTAATTGAAAGGCAATGAGTCACTCACTCACTCAAAACAAAAAACTGTATCTAATAAATATTTTATATTACACATTATATATGTATTTTATGTTAAGTATTTTATACCTTGCATTTTAAATTTTGATTGTGGAATTTGTAGAATAATAATAATATCTAAGTTATACTTGGAGTCGATGGCCTTAATAGCCAGCACTTCCTTCCTTTATTTATTATATTTTTTTGTATAATAATTTATCCCGTAAATAAATAAATAAATAGGTTATACCCAAATATATTTAAAGTACTAGCTACTAGGGCCTCAAATTTCCTATATAAGAATTTATTTATTTGTATTTTACATTTAAAATTGTTTATTTTATACCTTATTTGTTGTATGCTATGTTTCTATATTTTTTATGTACCAAAATTGTTATATTTTATATTTATTCTAAATATTATATTTATTTTTCAAATATTATAATATATATTTCCTTACAGGCACTGAAGCCTGGATAGATGCTGCGGGTTTTCTGCGCCAGAAGGACTATATAGCCGATAAGCAGGGCTATCGCATACTGAAATCAAAGACCATATTCGTAGGTCTGGACAAGGGCATTGAGGTAACCATCAGCTCCCTACAAACCGTATTACTTCAGAGCACTTCTCAACTAATATATATACCTCTCTTCCAGGAGGCCATCAAGTCCACAAAGGCTGCCCCTGCTCAGTCTGGCGTGCTGGTCGATGGTAACGCTGGTGGAAACAGCGTGTCCGGTGGCTATCGCAAGCACAGCTATGCCTATAGCAGCACCACAACAACAACCACAGCTGCACCACCGCTCTATGAGCCACCGAGTCTGGCCAACATCAATCTGGACTCGGGCGTGGGCAAGCTCAACTACTTGCCACCGGAGCAGGCAGCCAAGCTGGAACCTC
Organism: Hypselothyrea guttata; assembly: GCA_035045125.1. Lineage (NCBI taxonomy): Eukaryota > Metazoa > Arthropoda > Insecta > Diptera > Drosophilidae > Hypselothyrea > Hypselothyrea guttata. Next base: position 40,333 of record JAWNNJ010001563.1, read on the forward strand.
CCACACAACTGGGCTTCGATCACTATCCGGATGAGCTGCCCAGAGCGCAGAATGAGCTGCTGGGGGGAAATCTGTCCCCCTTGGTGGAGATACAGCCCAATGCGGAACCCGTGGACAATATCAATGCCATCAATGTGTATGACGAGGAGGCGGATCACGCCTTTGCGCCTGGTCGCTTTGCCACTCTGATCGGCTCCACAACGGCACGTCCCTCGCTCTTGGTGGCAGCACCCGCCCCCGCTCTCTCCATGCTGCCGCCTTTGGGTGCGCAGCGCCGGCGCCTGCGGCCACGCCCCACGGCCATTGGCATTGTGTCCACCACACCAGCGCCCATTTCGGCAGAGGAGAACTTTGGCTACTCCACGCCCGCTCCCTTTGCGGCGCCTCCCGCCGCAGCTGCCGATGGTTATCATTATGCCCCTACAGCAGCGCCCTCTAGCGTCGGCTATGGCTACTACACGCCCAACTCTCCGCTGGAGGTGAATGCGCTGGATGCAGCGCTGCTGCCGCCGCTGCCGCAGCGCAGCTACCGTCGGCGTCTGCGTCCGCTGCACAGCAATAATCTGGATGCCTCAGATTACGATGGTGTGAGTACGACGCGCAATGGCTACCGTTATGTGCTGCCCAAGCAGTACCACGAGGAGGCGCAGGTGGGGGAGAAGCGGGCGGGCAGCTACGGCTACGTGGATCCGTTCGGCATACGCCGTGTTGTCTACTACAACGCCTCTCCAGGTAGGGGCTTTGTGCATCGGAACAACAATCAGTACGTGGGTGCGAATGGAGCACCCTACGATGAGGCGGGGCCGGCGCAGTTGGTAAACGAGTGAGGAATGCAAGGCAGCAATAACGATAACGATAACGATTACGATTACGTTGGAAGCGTACTTCGTGTAGCGCTAACGGTGCTGCATATCGAGCAATCAATCAATCAATCCAAACCAATCGAATTCAATCACAACAACAACAACCCACTCACAACGCACCAAAACTAACCGCAAAGCCTCAAAAAGCA
>JAWNNJ010001564.1:0-35912 GCA_035045125.1 Hypselothyrea guttata
CATAATTCATAAAAATAAAAAAAAGGAACAATTTGTGAACCTATTCAGTTGAGCGGCAGTGTATAGTAGTAGTAGTAGTAAAGTAAAGGGTCTGCTACAGTCGGTTACGTCCGACTGTAGCCTCCGTTCCACTGATCTGCCCCGTCCGTATATTTAGACCCTTTACTTTAAAAAAGTAATTTTATTTGTACAAGATTTAAAATGAACAAATTTTGTTTATGCTTTATACCTACCAATGTATTATGCAACTTTGTTGAATATGGATTCAAAAGTGCAGTATATTGGTATCCTTACTCCTTGTAAAAGGGCGATACCACGCCCACTTTTTCAAAAAATATTTTTTTTACCTCATAAACTCAAATCAAACTAACAAATTAAAAAATATTGCTTCGTTCTCGAGTTATTAAATAATTCCACCCAAACTGGTCAAATGCCCCATAGAAGACTGGCTTATCAAAATTTTTTACCAATGTTTATCTTTTAGTTAATTGTCAGTATTTATTAAAATATTTATATTTTTTTAAGATAGTTACTGTTTTGGTTCTACATATTAAAGGTAATTTCAAAGCGGTTTATAAAAATTACTCTTCCAACATTAACTTAAATTTATTGACAAGTCAGCTGGACGTAAGTCTGTGGAACTATCATCTCTGACTATGCGAAGGCGTTTAGACCAGTTTCAAATACTATAAAAATACTTGAGCCGCGCAACTAGTACATATATTAATTTACAAAAATTGGTCATTAATATTATAGATGATAACGAAAAACCCTTTGAGAACGTTTCGTAAATTAATTAACTCAAACTGTGCCCAGTTGCACCTGCGTAAAGTGGCCCAACGAGCGACATGAAATATATAGTGAAAACTGGAAGAAATGAAGTAGAAGACAGGCCCTGAAGAAGATCGAGTGGGATGAGGGGAACGGGGACGAGATGGAGTGTAGATTACAAAACATCAACTAAGAAATGATGTGGCAAGTTAATTTCCCCAAGCTCTGTATGCATAGATTAATAGCAGACGATTCACAATGTTGTGGCGTGAACTGGCCCTGGGTAGGGGTAATCCTGGGCCATTTAGGAATACCCCCTCCTGGCCTACTGTTGGCCATTAATGAGCACGACAACCATGCGACATTTGTGACTTTTCCAATGATGATTTATATGGTTCTTCATTAGCTTCATTAAAAGTGAAAGGATGCCAGGCGATCGCAGCACTCAACGGCAGGTGGTTGGGTTTGGTTGTTTTTGTTTTGTTTTGTGTATTTGTTTTGGGCCTTCTCAAATGAGCCGTAACCAATAAAACGTTTACGACTCCGACAGAGGTCTCGGTCTGGGTCTTGGGCTTAACCGCAAAAGTATATTGACCACGCCTACAGTTCGGTCATTGTGCGTCATAAGAATCATGTTGAACCACATTAATATGACACATATTTGTAGCTCAGTCATAATAGAATTCCATATGCTCTGCTCTAACTCCCATGATCATTATCATTTATCATTATCATCATCTCTCGATCAGGCGCCAGGTCTTATCAATGCTTAGCGTTGGACTCATCAACTAGGGACAACCCGCTGACAAGAACAACAGCAGAGAAATGACTTCAAAATGTGCTGACAAAACATAAACTGAACTCACATTTAATTTGTTATGATATAAGGTTAATGTGCTCACTATTACTGACACAAAACAGTTAATATTATTGTTGGATATTTGCATATAAAATTTGTTTGTTTTATTTTCCTTAATATTTGTTTACGGTGTGTATCATTAATAACTTAAATTTTGGATCACTTTAAAAGATTACTCTTTTTGTGAAGAGTTTAAAAATTAATTTATATATTTGGTAAAGTAATATACAATTTAAAATATTATAGGACATTTTTGTCGGAAAATTGAAAAAGTTTTACTTTTAAAATGGAATAAACCTTTATTTTAAAATAAGTATGCACTAGGAATTGGCAACGCTGAGACGGATCTCGAGAAAAAAGGGTTAGCAGGTGAAAACATTCGAAAGCAAAAGGGAACTTTAGTATAGAGAAATCAGAAACAAATCGCTCATTCACTAGAAGACTGTCATAACTCAAAATATATGGCCGGGGCAGATCAGTGGGACGCCACAGTCGGATGTAACCGACTGTAGGAGACCCTTTAATTGAAGTATATGCACTTGCTAACACAATCAAGGGCTCACACACTAGACTACACCAAAGGCACATCACTTTATGGGGCGTGGCACGTCTCCTTCTATGTGTTACACACATTTCCTCCTTGCACTAAGTTAATAGACCCTTTTTACTTTTTTAAAGTAAAGATGCCACGCCCCCTTAACGCCTTATTCGATAAAAACCGAATAACAAGCGTAATATTGAACATAGAATGTTGTTATTTGGAATATATACTCTCTTTCATTATATTTAACTATACTGAAAATCGCATTGAAATCGGTTGATAAACACAGGAGTTATTAGCAAAACAATATTGTAGTTGGCAAATCGCTCGTCCTCTAGCAGCGCGGCCGTTAAAGCTGGCACACATAACAAAGTAAGAAGAAAAAGAACTGCTGCTACGTTTTGTGTAACATTCAAAATATATGATACAGGGTATTCTGCAGTCGGGCCCGTCCGACTGATCTTTTATATATATTTTTATACCCTGTGCCCATTTGAAAAATGGGAAAATCAGGGTTAATAACTTTGTCAGAATGTATGTAACAGGCAGAAGGAGGCGTGGCAGACCCCACAAAGTATATACATATATTCTTGATCAGGGAGACGAGCTAAGTCGATTTAGCGATGTCCGTCTGTCTGTCCGTCTGTCCGTCCGTCTGGATGAGTGCGTAGATCTCAGCAACTATAAAAGCTAGAGCAGTTGTTTTGGTCTCTTTTGATAGGTATGTACCATACGCAGATCAAGTTTATATCAAATCGTGAATGCCACGCCCCTGCCGCCTACATCGAATGAAATAAAATACATTCGCCAATTCAAAAGACACTAAACTATTTACATGAATTCTCTCTTCATTGATTGGTAGGTCTATATCATACACAGATGAGGATTTTTCCAAATTTTGGATGTCACGCCCCCTTTATGCCCTAATTGATAAAAACCGAATAACAAACGTAATATTGAACATAGAACGTTGAAACTCGGAATATATATATTCGTAACCGACTGTAGCAGACCCTTTACTTTACTACAACTACTACATTATGTAAATACTAACACAATTAGAGACACGCACACTAAGCTACCCGCGCGCGGTTTCGTATGCAAGGCACCCCCCCCTCTGCCAAGTACAGCAAATTGTCTGTGGCATATGTATGCGGTTTTTTTTTCCGATCGAAACGAAATTCACAGCGTCGATAGAGAATGCAATTAACTAGTTAAATACTAAATTATAGATCAATAGCTTACAAACAATGGTTACAGTAGCTTTTTGCGATTTACCGGAGAAGGGGGGAAGGTATACAAAATCTAAAACAGACTCGTAATAAACACAAAAGATATAAACGAAACGAAGCGCGCCCATACTATTCTTTATAAATAAATTAAATTATATTTAAAATATTTAAATTATAAACTGTGTTTGCGAGCGCGCAGCGCAAGCTGTGGCACTGGGTATAATACAATCGGGCCCGTCCGTCTGATCTGCTCCACCCATTCTGGTTACCTTTTTACCTTTTTAAATTAAAGTGTCTAAAAACAATTATACTTGAATGTACTATGTAAATATATGCATTATTTCACAAATATATTGCATATACATGTATTAGCTTGGAAGTCACTTAATCAACTTAACTCGATTAAGAGCTAGTTAACAAAATCTGTTATGTACAGAGGGTGCTACTCTGAGGACGCCCTAGAACATCCGTTCAGCTAGTAGGACGGTAAAACCTTACCTTTGGTATAACCTTACCTTTCTCTGCACTTGCCGTTACTCTCATGAAGCACTTTCCCTCGGCTGACAGTACCCTCTTCTGGCTGTTATCTAACTGTTATCAGGTCGTAGAGCATCTTCGTGCATATAAATCATACGGTTATTTGGTGACAGTTTTCCATTTGCTGTGCTTATCTGCTGCTACGATCAAATGATCAATTCGTAAGGTAGCTAACTGACTCACCTGGCATTCACCTGACGTCACAGAGCGTTATTCTGTTGCGTATTGCGTTTTTATTTTTATGATGATGATGAAACGCTAAACGTTTATCCGAGCAAACAATGAACGTGCACAGAGTTGAGAGTTTGCTGCGGATTTTCTACACTTTTCTTAGTGTGTTTTTTTGCAAATAGCTGCAAGGCGTGAAACTTGCAGGATGTTGTGGAGAGTCTGTATGGGAACCGTTGGGTTGTGAGGGATCCGGTGGGGATGGCAGGTGAATAAACTGTGCTGCAGCTGTCCGCCCTTTCTTAAAAAACACTTTGTGCACGCTATAATTATGCTGATTTCGCTATTTGTTTTGGTCTGCGTTCCACAGTGCACAGTGGAACGATATCTCATCTGAATATGGTATTTGGGGCGCATATAATTGAGGGCTTAAATAGTTTAATAATATATTTAGTGACTTGGATGGTGACTATTTGATGATTTGGGATTTGATAGTATTGAATTTATAGGGTGCTGGTACCACTGTGCCATAGCCCGCACGCACACACTTTTCACTTATTATTTATGAGGCGTGCGCTGTGGGCGTGGCTGTCTTGTTGATCGGCGCTACATGCACCGTTCGCTCGCTTACCTGTGCTGCCAGAAACGACGGTGAACGGTGCTGGACGGTGCTGATCGGTGCTGAACGGTGCTGGACGGTGCCGGACGTTACCGGGGTTTTCAATCAACGTTGGCTTTAAGCGCTTGGCCATGCCAGGCGAAGACAAGCAGGGACCACCCTTTTAATGAAGCCCTAATTACAGTGTTTATAACAAAAGGTGATTACCAAAGCAAACCAACAACACCAACCATACAAGACACCCAAGAACCCAACAACAACAGCACCGACAGCAACAACAAGTCAAACAACATCAACTACAACTCCAACTCTATGTGCTCTCTCTCAGTTTCTCTGTTTCTCAGTCTCTTTGTGCCTGTGCCTGGACACATCAACAGCTCTTTAGCAACCAGTCAACCTTCCGTACGAAGATCCTACCGGCCGGTACCACCTTTTCTGTTGCCCTCTTGCACCCATTGCCTGCGCCTTGGGGCGCAACTGTCTTGTATATTTCAGTTTATGCAGCACGAAAGTCTTCAACTTACTTCGCTACTTGGCCCCTTGTTGTGTCTGCTTGATGTGGGCCTTGATACCCTAGACTGACATTAAGTATATCATGTATAGATAACAAGTGAAAACTGCTATTTGATGGAAATATATACATTTAATTATTCATTTTAGTAGATAAACTTCAAGTTATTTATTTTATTAACCAACTAACCATTGACTTTTATCTCAGTCTCGATTTCAAATGTTTTTTCAATCTGTGTAGCAAATTTTGGAATTAATTTCATTTTTCACTATTTTTAATTCACAGATATGTATATTGTAATTAATTTTAATTTGTATTCTAATTTTAATATCTAAACTTAACTATACAAATAAAAGAGCATATCTTTGATTTGATCATTCTAAAATGATTCTTGAGTGTGTTTTGTCTCCAGCCTGTCATCGTCACATTATTTATAACATTTCATGTTTAAATTCGTAATTTTGGTGCTCGTTCCCCAACTGCCCCTGACATTGCAACCATCTAGTGTCTGAAAACCACCGAAACATCCCAGGCTGGCGCTCGTGACTTGTAAATATTGATTTTAATCGAAATTGCTCTAAATTGCTTGTTCTTCATTTTGTCTTATGTTGCCTTGGCGTATGCAATTTGAGACACTTTTGCTGTGAAAAGGCGCTTCAGTTTGTAAAGTAAAAAGGGTCTATCAGTTTAGTGCAAAGAGGAAATGTGTGTTACACCCAGAAGGAGGCGTGGCAGACCCCATAAAGTATATATATTCTTCATCAGGACAAGCCGAGTCTATATAGCCATGTCCGCCTGTCCGTCTGTCTGTCCGTCTGTCCGTTTGTCCGTCTGTCTGTCTGTCTGTCTGTCTGTCTGTCCGTCTGTCTGTATGAACACCTAGATCTCAGCAACTATAAAAGCTAGAGACACCATATTTGGTACTTAGGCTCCCCTATTCAGTAAGCAGCTGAGTTTGTTTTAGATTTCGTATACCTCCCCCCTTCCCCCGTTAACCACAAAAAGCTGCTGTACCCACAGTTTTAAAGCTATTGATTTGTAATTTGGTATTTAACTGTGAATTTTGTTTCGATCGGAAAGGAAACAGCGAACATATGCCACAGACAATTTGCTGCACTAGGCAGAGGGGGTGCCTTGCATACGCGGGTAGCTTAGTGTGTGTGTTCTTCTGATTGTGTTTGTATGTACATATACTCAAAGTAAAGGGTCTCCTACGGTCGGTTACGTCCGGCTGCTAGGTTTACCAAAAACAAAATATATATAAATAGTGAAAGTTTTAATATTCATATAAAATATGATAATAGTCTATTAGCATTAACCATAAGAAAAGTTTATTCTTATTTCAAGATCTCAAAAGCATTATGAGTTAAATATATGAATATTGCATACCGTAGAAATGCAGAAAAACAGCTTTATTGAGAAAATTTTAGACAACAACAAAAGTAATCACTAAGTAAAGTTTCAGTAAAACCAGATTTTCCTTTAATTAAAGATCTCAAGAGCTTTAAGAGTTTTATAAATAAAATCTGGCAAATAGTTAGACGTTAGCTTACAACATAAGTATTCTATAAATTTCACATAAAATTCTCTGCTTTTTTAAAAATCAATAAAATCTCGATACCTATTATTTAAACTTGTTCTAAAGTAAAGTTCTAAAGTTCTCATTTTAAAAAAAATTTATACCAATAATGCTTAGGTTGCAACCTTTTATAGTCGTTTGAACTTGAACAAACATAAATCAATTAAGTTGGGTGGTTTTAGTATCCTGTCAGCAATTTTTATACCCTGTGCCCATTTGAAAAATGGGAAAACAGGGTTAATAACTTTGTGCGAATGTATGTAACAGCCAGAAGGAGGCGTGGCAGACCCCACAAAGTATATATATTCTTCATCAGGGTGACGAGCTGAGTCGATATAGCCATGTCCGTCTGTCTGTCCGTCTGTCCGTCCGTCCGTCTGTCCGTCTGTCCGTCTGTTTGAACGCGTCGATCTCAGCAACTATAAGAGCTAGAAAAGCCGTTTTGGTCATTTCTGAAAGGTGTATACCATACGCAGAACAAGTTTAGTTCAAATCTGGGATGCCACTCCCCTTCCGCCCACAACGAGCATAAAAAGAATTCATTCGCCAATTTAAGAGACACAAATCGAGTTATATAAATTCTGTTTTCAGTTATTCGTAGGTCTATATCAGGCGCAGATAGGGCTTTTTTCAAATTTTGGATGCCACGCCCCTTTTACGCCCTAATTCATAAAAACTGAATAACAAGCGTAATATTGAACATAGAACGTTGTTATTCGGTATATATACTCTCTTCTATTATATTAAACTTTCCTGAGAAGCGCATTAAAATCGATCAATAAACACAGGAGTTATAGGCGAAACAATATTGCAGGCGTTGCGCGCTCGGTCACTAGCAGCGCGGCCAATTAAGCGGCACATATAGGAAACGTAACAGAGAAAGCATTGCTGCTACGCTGCGTATGACAGTTTTATAAAATTTTATAAAAAATATAGGGCACAGGGTATAAGACAGTCGGGCCCGTCCGACTGATCTGCTCCGCCCATTCTGGTTTAAACATCCAATTGAACTTTAGCTAAGGTTGATCTATTTAGCGATTAGTCTGCGCAATATACACTGGCCTCAGGTGGAAAGCAGGAAAAAGAGTGCTTGTAGGAGTTGAGATTGTGATTAATACTAAGGATAGGAGCAAGTAAAACATCAATACACAATGCCAAAAGATCGCAGGGACTTCAAAAGGCAGCCGACTGCAGACGGCAAAAGCCGCCAGAGCAACTTATCATGTCCAAATTAAGCTCAATTCGAAATAAACAAGAGAACGACTGCGATTCGTACTCATATCCCTAACCAAATTCGAATCCCCCTGCGCGTTGTCGATATGCCAACTCTATTTGCATTGGGCGCGGCGAAAACTTGCAATCCAACTTAAACTTCAAGTTGAAGCTGGAGCTAAAGCCAAGTGGAGTTGGTTCTGCTTTGGCGTTGTGGCTTTGTTTGAATTAATCGAAGTGATATTTTGCTTGTCCCGAAATAATGTATCCCCGGCAAGAGCGCACTGCCTGCAGCTGTAGTGCCTTTATTGGTTTTTGCCTGCCTCTTTCCCTTCGTTCGCCCCGTACTCCACGCTGGATGTGGCGTCGAAAGCTGCATTCAAATATAAATATTCTCCATATGGGATCCATTGATACTTTTTGACATGAGTTGTGGCCTAAGCGCGCGTTAATAACCGCAATTTATGCGATTTTGAAGACTGCGCCAAGGCGCCACGCACAAAATGCACAATGGGGAGAAAAAACAAAAAACAACAACCAGAAACCACTAAAATCAATAAGATAACGAGCAATATTATAGAGAATACCAGCTGCAGTTCGTCTAAATTGATTTTTATTTTGCATTTGGGCAGCTCTAAGGTAAAACTTAACTAATATGTGTAATTAAGCTCTGTTTCTTTGATCAATATACTATAAGCTTGTTGCAGTTTTTGTAAGTGCTGAAGAATTCTTCACATTTGTCGATAAAACGATTTCTAGATATGTGTTTGGTGATGTCAAAAAAATTGCCAAAATAACAATAAATAAACAAATATTAAACAATTTTAACAAAATATTATTTAAACCAGTGGGGATGGAGCTACAGTCGAACGCAATCGACTGTAGAAGACCTTGTACTTTGTGTTTTCTTCGCTATTCGTTTCCAATCGTAATGATTGTCATAGACTACGTGCATACAAATCAGTTTTAGGCAAAATTGAATTCATCATATCGCTCGTTAACCAGAAGAGTGTCATTACTCAAAAAACGTGATTTTTGAGTTAATGATGCAGTAATGTTCGTTGGACATTAATCAATCTTGTGTCAAAATTTCATTATCCTATCTTCAATACACACAGCGGGAGAAGAGAATATGTCGCTCCACCTTGTAAGGAGATACAGTGCGCTTGAATACCTTAAACGCATTTTTATACCCTGTGCCTATTTGAAAAATGGTAAAAACAGGGTTAATAACTTTGTCAGAATGTATGTCACAGGCAGAAGGAGGCGTGGCAGACCCCACAAAGTATATATATTCTTGATCAGGGTGACGAGCTCAGTCGATATAATCATGTCTGTCTGTCTGTCTGTCTGACTGTCCGTCCGTTTGCATGAACGCGTTGATTTCGGAAACTACAAAAGCTAGAGAAGCCGTTTTGGTTGCTATCGGTAGGTGTATTCAATACGCAGATCAAGTTTATTTCAAATCGTTGATCCCACGCCCCCTTTATGCCCAAAAACCAATAAAATCCACACAACCTTGTATTTTTGAACATAAAAAGTTAAATAACAAGCGTAATATTAATCATAGAATGTAGTTAATATTGAATATATACTCTCTTATATTATATTTAACTGTCTTGAAAAGCGCATTGGAATCGGTTTATAAACAAAGGAGACATAAGCTTCCTAATATTGCATGCGTCGCACTCAAGCGCAGCCGCTATACGTGTGGGAATAGCGTGCGAGAGGGATGACAATGCCAAGCATGATGCTATGCAATTGCACTGTTCGTATGTTTAAATATGTGAGCATACAAAGTTAAATAGCAAGCGTAATATTAAACATTGAATATTGTTATTCGGAACTTAAATTTTTTTTATACCCTGTGCCCATTTGAAAAATGGGAAAAACAGGGTTAATAACTTTATCAGAATGTATGTAACAGGCAGAAGGAGGCGTGGCAGACCCCACAAAGTATATATATTTTTGATCAGGGTGACGAGCTGAGTCGATATAGCCATATTTGTCTGTCTGTCTGTCGGTCTTTCTGGATGAACGCCGAGATTTCCTAAACTATAAAAGCTAGAGAGGCCGTTTGTTGTTTGAAAGGATACATTGACCATTTTCATTTAAAAAATTTTTTTTTTACGAAACCACCGTTTTTGGGAAGCAAATGTAGTTGATCAATTTTTCAATAATATTAAGCAATAAGAGAAAAAAAGAATCACGAATATCGTTTAATTTTTTTAGATTTTACAGACATAATAGTTAAAATGCGGCAAACATGTATCCATATGTGCTCACCACTGTATATACATATAAATAATTTTTATTTCTATTCTGACATGCAGAGAAGCTTTCAAAAATCCCCATAGAAACTCTGGAATACTATATACTATTTTGAGCGAAAAAAATAAAAATCATAAATAATTATACTTAAAATGATCGCTTCCAAGGGTGGCATAAGTATTTGGATAAAAATATTTACAGCAAAGAAAACGGAAAGTACAGGGTCTCCTACAGTCGGTTACGTCCGACTGTAGCTCCGTCCTTACTGGTTGTATTTTGTTTGTTTTTTGTTTCGAACTTGGATATATCCCACGTTTACATGTATTTTAATCAATGGCATTATCCATCGATACTGTGACATTCAGATTGGATAAGAAATAGTAAAGATATGCAACAGGCAATTGCTCTACGGCTCAGTATAGTATATACTAGTATTAGGTTGTTTGGTAATGACATACCGGTTTCTTTATTGATTTTTGACGATTTTTAGTTTTTTTTTTTATTTTTTTTAGTTGCAGCTCCTCTGCGATGGTTCTAATAGTCACATGACGATCTCGATCCACTATTTCCCTGATTTTATCCGTATCAACGGTCACTGGTCGTCCGGAAGGCTTGGGTGTTTCGGTATCAAAATTGCCACTTCGGAATCGCCTAAACCACTGTTCGGCAGTTTGAATCGAAAGTTTGTTATCTCCTAAGACAGCAATAATCTGTCTGCGAGATTCCGCAGCAGTTTTTCCTTGTGCGAAATAAAATTTCAAAATTGCCCGAATTTCTGCGTTTGTGAACTCCATTTCAATCAATTGTAATTTTTTAACGTGGAAGCTCATGTAAACAAACTATATGTCATTTTAAAGGTGTTGCCAATACCTTTCAAACGATATACAGCATTGCCAGATACGATTATATTTGACTTCACAAGCGAAGCGCGAAATTTGAATGTAAAAACCGGTATGTCATTACCAAACAACCTAATATATACTTGTACTTTCTTTTAAAGATCTCTCTTCCAGCAATCTTTTGCAAGATGATTTAAATTCCATGCACGGGTGGTGTATGTCAAATAATCTTCTTTTAAACAAAAGAAAATGTGTTTTCATGACCTTTTCTCGAATTTCTTCCTTTTCAGATCGATAATGTCCTATTCCAACGCATTTTATCACTTCATGACCTTGGAGTAATATTGGATCTTAAGTTAAGCTTCACGCTACATATTTCTGCTATTATATGCAAGTCTAAGGGTGTACTTGGATTCATTAAACGATGGTCTAAAGAATTCAACGACCCTTATTTTACCAAACTTTTGTATACCTCTCTACGTTCCATTCTTGAATACTGCTTATGTGTTTGGTGTCCCCAGCATAGAGTGTATTATAATAGGATATAATCAGTTAAGAAACAATTTTTTATACCCTGTGCCCATTTAAAAAATGGGAAAAACAGGGTTAATAACTTTGTGCGAATGTATGTAACAGGCAGAAGGAGGCGTGGCAGACCCCACAAACTATATATATTCTTGATCAGGGAGACGAGCTGAATCGATTTAGCCTTGTCTGTCTGTCTGTCCGTCTGTCCGTCTGTCCGTCTGTCCGTCTGTCCGTCTGTCTGTCTGTCTGTCTGTTTGTTTGGATGAACGCGTCGATCTCAGCAACTACAAAAGCTAGAGATGCCGTTTTGGTTGCTATAGATAGGTAGTTATCTTACGCAGATCAAGTTTATTTCAAATCTTGCATGCCACGCCCCCTTTTCGCCCAAAAATCGAAAAAACCAACACAACCTCGTGTTTTTTAACATAAAAAGTTGAATAACAAGCGTAATATTAAACATAGAAGGTTGCAATTTGGAACATAAGCTTTCTTGTATTATATTTCACTATCCTGAAAAGCGCATTTAAATCGGTTAAGAAACACAGGAGATATAAGCTTCACAATAGTTGAACTTAAAAGTTCAAAAACAAGCGTAATATTAATCATAGAATGTTGTTATTGTTGAATATATATTCTCTTATATTATATTTAACTGTCCTGAAAAGCGCATTGAAATCGGTTAATAAACAAAGGAGATATAAGCGCCGTAATACTGCATGCACACGCCGGTGCAGCTTAGCCGCCTTACGCTTGGAATAGTGTGCGAGAGGGATGGCGATACCAAGCACGCTGCTGGGCAACTATGCGATTGTGAGAACATTTGAACATAAGATAAATAGCAATCGTAAAATTGTACATAGAATATTGTTATATGGAACATAAACTCTCCGTCCGACTGATCTGCTCCGCCCATTCTAGTTCGGATTGATTTAATCGACGAAAATCAAGAAAGATTCTGGCTATTTTTCCCTGAGTGTACTTAAAGTGGATAATACTAGTTTGTTACTAAATTCACTTAGTACACTTTGTCTGCGCCACAGTTGACAGTTTAAGCTAGTAATACGTTTTATATGCCTTGTCGCTTCAATTTCATGGTCATCTTGCACGCATTTCCTTCCTCCGCAGCTGTACATGAGTTGTAAGTTCGTTGCCTAAGTCTTATGTTGCGTGCAAGCCATGGAGACGGAGAGACACTGAGATAGTGAGCCCTTCTGCACAATTAACGTGGATTCGCATAAAATTACAAAACTGACATAATTCAAGATAGAAGCACGACTCTCAGCTCAGTTCAGTTCAATTAATTTCAGTTTTATTTTTTCAGTTTTTTGTTCCAGTTTATTTCCAGTTTCTTCAGCTTTGATCTCATTGGAAGCCAATGTAGGGGAATGTATGCATGGGATGTGTCGCTTAAATGGCCTGCTAATGGCCTAAAGTGTACTTGCTGATAATATTTGGCACAAGCGCATAACTTATGCACGCTCCCTGCTATGGCACTTTCCCCTTCCCCTCTCTATTCATAGAAGCCAGTTTTAGGTGGTATTTGAGCGTTTGCATGGGAGCCATAAAAAGTTTGACATTACGACTGTTGGCAGATTAAATCAATTTACATGCATTCAATTACAAATTGTGAGCCATTTCTTAACCAGTAACCGCAAAGATTACAGTCGTGCACAACCGACATTACGAGATGTAGATAACTGTAATGCACTTGATGGCTTATATGCATGACAATTCACGAAAGTATTATGCGATCTACTTCATTTTGACAGTGAAGCCTAACACAGTTGAGTTCTGAACAACTTCCAAACTTAATACTATGCATATATTTAAGTACCCGTTAACTGTCTAATGCGGCAATTGTCTGTGTCATATTTTCGCTGTTTCTTATCCGATCAAAACGACATTCACAGCGTCGATAGAGAATGCCATAAGCTTGTTACTCACAAATCGATAGCTTTAAAACTGTTGCTGCAGCAGCCCTTTCCGATGTGGGGGAAGGCGGGAGGTATCCAAAATCTAAAACAGACTCGTGCTGCTTACTAAATGGGGGAACCTAAATCCCGCATATGGTAATATCTCTAGCTCTTATAGTTGCTGATATCTAGGTGTTCATACAGACGGACGGAAAGACGGACCGACGGAAAGACGGACCGACGGACAGACATACATATGGACATGGCTATTTCGACTTGGCTTGTCGTCCTGATCTAGAATATATATAATTTGTGGTGTCTGCCACTCCTCCTTCTAGGTGTTACACACATTACCTCTTTGCACTAAGTTAATAGACCCCTTTTTTTTGTGAAGTAAAGAGTCTAAAAATTAGTTAAGAACGAAATGGAAAAAATATTATACCTTAATGTATGTTAGTACTTTATCTTTTCTGAGCGTATAAACAGTATATACCTCAGACACTTTCGCAGTATCAAGTTAAAAAAACAAAAAAAAAACGAATGTTAAAAAATGCAGTTAACTTTTTCCAGTGAAAATCTTAGCCATCAGTTTATGAACTTTATGGGCCAACTGCCAACTTCCAAGTGCCAACTGCTTGTAACAGCGCGTTTTTATGACCTCCTCGGGCTCCTCTTGCCTCCGCTCGTGGCAGCTCTATTATGGCGACAAGTTTTGTAGCGTTGTTAAACGTTAGCATGATTTTGATTTTGATTTTGATTCTGATATTAATGATACGCGTGAAGTCGTAGTGGGAACTGCAACTTAGAGACCGGTGGAATCGCAGACCTGAGACTGGGAAAACTGGATTGGTAACTCCCAGCACATCCTAATTAGCGACCGACTGTGGTGGCCATCAAAATAAACACTTTTAGAATACGATCCTAGGATCGTGCACAGTGCAGTTTGTGACATGTTTTTTATGGCCATAAATTCGCCAGGTTTACAATGGGAATTCAGATATGTGGCAGTTGAACAGCTGGAACTGTTCATGACTTTGATGGATATTCTAATTGATTCTTAATTGAATAAACAAATCCCTGTTGGCTCTTAATCAGGCGGGACGGTCCGAGTCAAAGTGCTTGTCTGCCAGTAATAGCAAATTCATGTTTATGGGCGCCTTCCGCTTATCGGGGCGCCCAGTTTTCCAATGTCTTCTTCTTCTTCTGCCACAATCTCAGCATCTTCTGCTTCTTCTTTGACTCCATGGCATTCATTAACAAGCGACTAATGGCTAATGGCTCATCGCAGCTTTGTTGATGTTGAAATCTGCAATCTATATACACGATCCCTGTGCGAATGCAAAACACGAAGTCTCTGCACTATAAACTGTAGACTGTAGGCTGTAGACTGCAGTCTGATCCCTTTGCCATAATTTAAATACTGCCACGATAACATGGACTGCAGACAACCCGGGCACACGGTTTGAAACAAACTGCCTTTATTTTATGTCCCATTTCTGCGGTTAAACAAGCGTATATCGGCATATGTACAGTATCAGCATAAGCAGTATTTTTACTAGGTTGTCTGTTGCTTTTTAAATAAGAAACTCATTCACTAATGGCTGCCAACAGTAGTCAGTATTGCGCAGGCTTAATGAACTCAAAGTCTCTACTCTCCAACGGACCTATTGAGAGTTGGGTGAAGATCCAAAGATTTCTTAGTATTTATAAACATTGTATACTCATATACTTGAATTCTACAACAAAACAAGACATATTTAAGAGGTTAATTCTGTAGAACTAATCATTCTTTGTTTTTAGATCCATTACTTTAAAAAAGTAACCAGAATGGGCGGAGCAGATCAGTCGGAAGGGCCCGACTGTCTTATACCCTGTGCCAAAGCTCGCGCTGCGCGCTCGCAAATACAGTATAATATGTACTTAAATATTTTACATATAATTTAATTTATTTATATTTTGTGTTTATTAACCGACTTCAATACGCTTTTCAAGATAGTTAAATATAATAGAAGAGAGTTTATGTTCCAAATAACAACATTCTATGTTTAATATTACCCTTGCTATTAAACTAACTAATTTCAAATATTGAAACATACGCACAATTCAAGGGACTAGCAACATGCTTGGTATTGCTATCCCTTTCGCACGCTATTCCCACACGTAAGGCGGCTGGCTGCAACGGCGTGTGCATGTAATATTACGTCGCTTATATCTATCTATATATGTTTATAAACCGATTTCAATTCGCTTTTCAGGACAGTTAAATATAATAAAAGAGAGTATATTTTCAACAATAAGAACATTCTATGATTTATATTACGCTTGTTTCTGAACTTTTAAGTTCAACTATTGTGAAGCTTATA
The DNA here is from genome assembly GCA_035045125.1 of Hypselothyrea guttata. NCBI lineage: Eukaryota > Metazoa > Arthropoda > Insecta > Diptera > Drosophilidae > Hypselothyrea > Hypselothyrea guttata. The sequence continues at coordinate 15,944 of JAWNNJ010001564.1, forward strand.
TCTCCTGTGTTTCTTAACCGCTTTTCAGGATAGTTAAACATAACATAAGAGAGCTTATGTTCCAAATAACACCCTTCTATGTTAAATATTACGCTTGTTATTCAACTTTTATGTTAAAAAACACGAGGTTGATTGGGTTTTATTGATTTTTGGGCGTCAAGGGGGCGTGACATTCAATTTTCGAAACAAACTTGATCTGCGTAAGATAACTACCTATCTATAGCAACCAAAACAGCAACTCTAGCTATTGTAGTTGCTGAGATCGACGCGTTCATACAGACAGACGGACAGACAGACAGACGGACATCGCCAAATCGACTCAGCTTGTCTCCCTGATCAAGAATACATATACTTTGTGGGGTTTGCCACGCCTCCTTCTGCCTGTTAAATACATTCGCACAAAGTTATTAACCCTGTTTTTCCCATTTTTCAAATGGGCACAGGGTATAAAAAGAGTCTATTAACTTAGTGCAAAGAGGAAATGTGTGTAACACCCAGAAGAAGGCGTGGCAAACCCCACAAATTATATATATTCTCGATCAGGGAGACGAGCTGAGTTGATTTAGCACTGTCCGTCTGTCTGTTTGAACGCTGAGATTTTGGAAACAACAAAAGCTAGAGAAACCGTTTTGGTCATTTTTGAAATGTGTATCTAATACGCAGGGCATGTTAATTTCAAATCTTGGATGCCACCCCCCTTTCGCCCATAATTAACATGAGTAGAATACATTCACTAATTTAAGAGACACCAATCTAGCTAGCTTTTGAAACACAAAGTGCAGGGTCTCCTACTGTCGGTAGGTCTGCAACCTTCCGTACATCTGTTCTACCCCGTCCTTGCTACTTAGAGATAAACCCTGGTTATAATTGTTTTAATGCCAATTGGTTTACTCCTTGTCATATGTGGTATTGACATCATGCAATTTATTATTTTAAATTTCATCATCACACTCATTACTAATCGCATTATTGCTATTAATACCCTTACTATTATAATTTTAATTGTTTGTGCTTATAGTTAGTTATATGCTTAATCTGGCAGTTTTAAGAGCTCATTCGGCTTGAGCAATTTGCCATTCATTGCGAGATGGATTTAAGTCTGGCTGAAGCCACTGAGCTGACAGCTGTATGTTACGCCATGATTACAGCTCGATGACAAGCGGCAGACGCAGCGGAATTTAGAGTATTCGAATGAGTATTAATCAGTCAAATTGGAGCAACATGTCAGTGACGGGTGGGCAGAGATTGGGAGTGGAAATGGAATCAGAGCTCCAGGTACGCAAAAAGCCTAATGATCATAATTAATGGATAAGAAGCTACATTTACACAAGCGCGTTGATATTTGCACAGAGCAAACAATATATAAATTAAGCTAACTGCATTGGATACAGCCATGGACACAGACCAATTACCAGGCAGGAGCAGCGGGAGCATACAGAGGATTCAGGAGTAGCAATTGCCAACGGGCAACTGGCAGCGGTCAACTGGCCTCTAGTGCTCCATTGTGGCTGATACTTAATTTCGAGTTCTCTGCGGGAAAAACTTAAGCATTTTTAACTGCATGTTGCTGCACTATATACATATATGTATTTATCAGGGCTGCAGAACAGGGAACCAAATCGGTTCTCAGCCGGTATTTCAGATATTTCATTGAATGACAACAAACCTCGAATCCATACGACAAACATACGTTTCGGTTTAGTTAAATAAAGTCAAAGTTTATTACGTTAGATTTCATACTTGATGAGATGGATTTATGATGAAAAATCGCTAAATATATTTGTGGAGTTTTTTTTAAAGAATTTTTAAAATTTGAGGTTTAGCTTTTAGCTATTTGAGTGAGGTTGTGTTACAATTTTTACTATTTTTCGACTAATCTGATACTAAATAGATACGCGAAGGCCAATAAAAATATTTACTCATTATTTATACACACATTTTTGTAATAATAATCAAGCCAATCTTCCCTTCTCTGTCGAATCCAACAAATTGTCTGTTGCATATCTCTGTTGTTAATCCTACATTAGTAGGTCATTGCATCGCTGAAATAAGCCAAATTTTAAGTCTGTAAATTAAGGCTGCTGTGGCGTAAAATGGAAAGCCAGGGAAGGGAAGAGATATAAATAATCTCAAGCAAACTTGATCTACTTACTGCATGAGAAAATCCAAATACCAAAAATTTGGCCAGGGCAGATCAGTCGACTGTAGAATACCCTGTACCCTATATTTTCAATATAATTAAATACAAGTGTCATATGAAACGTAGAAGCAATTCTTTTTCTTCTTACTTTGTTATGTGTGCCAGCTTTAACGGCCGCGCTGCTAGAGGGCGAGCGAGTTGCCGCCTGCATTATTGTTTCGCTAATAACTCCTGTGTTTATCAACCGATTTCAATGCGATTTTCAGGATAGTTAACTATGTAAAAGAGAGTATATATGCCAAATAACAACTTTCTATGTTCAATATTACGCTTGTTATTCGGTTTATATCGATTAAGGCGTAAGGGGGGCGTGGCATCCAAAATTTGAACAAAACCTCATCTGCGTATGACATAGACCTAAAACTACTGAAGACAGAATTTATGCAAATAGCCCAGTGACTCTTAAATTGGCGAATGAAGAAAGCATAAAATATGCCGAAACGCGTGGGAGGAAAATGAAGGAATAATCTAAACCAAATGTTATTCTTGTCATAGGACAAAACGGCCGTAAGAACCCACCCAACAGAGGGAAAGCAACTACAATATCAACAAAAATCCAACAAGGCCCAAAATACCCAACAAGCATTTTATTTCATTCATTGTAGGCGATAGGGGAGTAGCATCCAAGATTTAAAATAAACTTGATCTGCGTATGGTACACACCTTTCAAAAGAGACCAAAACGGCTTCTCTAGCTTCTATAGTTTCGGAAATCTCAGCGTTCATACAGACGTACAGACAGACAGACGGACAGACAGACAGACAAGGCTAAATCGACTCAGCTTGTCTCCCTGAACAAGATTATATATAGTTTGTGGGGTCTGCCAAGCCTCCTTCTGCCTGTTACTTATATTCGCACAAAGTTATTAACCCTGTTTTTCCCATTTTTCAAATGGGCACAGGGTATAAAAATAGTGTCAGACGAACAGACGAAAGGACGGACAGGCGGACATAGACATAGCTCATCGTTCTAATCAAGAATCTATATACACTGTGGGGCTTGCTACGCCTTCTTTTTGGTTTTACATACATATCAGATTTGCATCAACTGGGTCTTATGTGGCCACCTGCCGTTCTTACCTAACCTAATAGACCCTTTTGTACAGAGTCTAAAAATATATTAAAAAAATAAAATTTATATTGCTATACATTTTTATTTACTTTAATTTAAAAAGTGATACTTGTGAGAAATGGCAAACATTTGCGAACCTAAGACATCTTCAAAACGTTGTTCGAATTCCCACTAAATAACTTGGGTTTGCAGCCCTGATATAGTATATATATCTGGCAACGGGTGGGGTTGCCCCCCGTTGATGTTGCAACTTCGGTGGTTCTGATGGTCATGATGGTTGTGGCTGTCGCTGGCTCCAGCTGTTGCTGTACAGCTTCAACCTGGTACTGATTTGAATGTTCTGTTGCAAGTGTGGAGGGAAAGCGACAGTCTGCGCGGAAGAGGGAGAGGCAGAGCTACATAACACACAGGACATTGGGTGACTTGAGACTTGAGACTGGAAACTGGCGACTGGGAGACAGAGACAAGCTGTAGGGGCGACGCTCACGCATATTCCGCATATGCAGACAACGCGCGACGGGATGCAGGCGCCACTTCAACAGAGAGTGAAGCGCGTGAGGAAAGCGAGGGGAGAGAAGAGCGGAGAGAGCAGAGATAGCGCTAGCAGAGACATGCAGGTAAATGCTAATGCCAATGCCCTCTGCTGCTGACACTGCCACTGCCACTGCCTCGCTGGCCCCGTCCCCGCCCCCGCCCCTGCGCCGGCCCCTTCCCTGGCGCACTTGCAGCGACTCTCTCGGAACACATTGCCACGACATGTAGAAGGTCAGAGTTGTCGCCAGTTGGTCAGCTCAAGCGCCAGTTAGTCAGTCCGTTCGTTCGTCAGTCTGTCAGTCAGTTTATCCAACTGTCCATTTGTCCATTTATTCGTTTTTCCATCTGTCCATCTGTCCATCTGTGCGCTTGTCAGCGTTGCCATCATATCAAATGACAAAGTTCAATGCACAGTCGCTTGCAATGCGTGCTGGCAGCTCCAGCGGATTATCGGAGATCGGCCAGCTCAATCGGAAAATGATCGATGATCGTGTGTACATTGCATCATGGTCCAGCTCACTTGTTACTTTGAAATGGGTTGGCATGCGACCTGACATTTGCTATGTGAGTGCAGGTATTGTGTTTCCACACATTCTCTGGCTATTTTCCATCTCTCTCGCTCTCTCGCTCTCTCGGTCTTCCTTTTTTATTCTTTAGGCCGCTACCTTTGCTCTGATATTGTCAATAAGTCGGCACTGAAGAGGCATTTGGGGTATCGCCTTAATTAAGGTCGGCTACTACTTAGCTCCGTGTGCCAGCCCTGTTGCCAAAACCGCTTTTTCCCGTCAAATGTGGCTTTTTTGAAGCGCATTTGCTTGGAACATTCAACCCTACGGCAAGCGGAAACTCCAAATGATTCCGAAAATAATGCAGATTTTTGTCTGTTTTTTATAATTTTTCAAAATTCATGCAATTATACGTCGTTATTTGCCAGAAACAACATTAATTTAAATCACCATATCATCTGTAATAATATATGAAGTTTCAGCAGTTAAATATTATAGAAAAAATATTATATATAAATATTATAATTGCAGAGCAATAAATGAATTTGAAATCCACTAAGGACGTAGCCAATCAGGCAACTGGCTGTTAAATATCCTGCAGAACAGAGCATTACTACATTTCTTCACAAATCTTATTTTTCGACTTTATTCCATGACAAACATTGAAAAAATAAACCAAAATAATTTGGACGGGCCAGACTGTACAATACCCTGTACCCCAAATTATATATATAAATTTATAAAACTGTCATACGAAGCGTAGCAGCAATGCTTCCCCTTCTACCTTTTCAGACCCTTTAACTACAGTATGGCATTCTCTATCGACGCTGTGAATTTTTAGACCCTTTACATTAAACCAGTATGGGCGGAGCAGATCAGTCGGACGGGCCCGACTGTCTTATACCCTGTGCCACAGTTCGCGCTGCGCGCTCGCCAATACAGTTTATAATTTAAATATTTTATATATAATTTTATTTATAAAGAATAGTATGGGCGCGCTTCGTTTCGTTAATATCTTTTGTGTTTATTAACCGATTTCAATGATTTTCAAGATAGTTAAATATAATAGAAGAGAGCTTGTGTTCCAAATAACAACAATATTACGCTTGCTGTTTAACTTTGTATGTTCAAATGTTCTCTCAATCGCACAATTGCCCAGCAGCGTGCTTGGTATCGCCATTCCTCTCGCACAATATTCCAAGCGTAAGGCGGCTGAGCTGCACCGGCGTGTGCATGCAGTATTACGGCGCTTATATCTCCTTTCTTTATTAACCGATTTGAATGCGCTCTTCAGGACAGTTAACTATTATATTAGAGAGTATATATTCAACAATAACAACATTCTATGTTTAATATTACGCTTGTTTCTGAACTTTTAAGTTCAACCATTGTGTAGCTTATATCTCCTGTGTTTATTAATCGATTTTAATTCGCTTTTCAGGATAGTTAAATATAGTACAAGAGAGGTTATGTTCCAAATAACAACCTTTTTTGTTCAATATTACGCTTGTTATTCAACTTTTTGTGTTAAAAACTCGAGGTTATGTGAGTTTTATTAATTTTTGGGCGTAAAGGGGGCGTGGCATCAGCGATTTGAAATAAACTTGATCTGCGTATTGAATACACCTACCGATAGCAACCAAAACGACTTCTCTAGCTTTTGTAGTTTCCGAAATCGACGCGGTTATACAAACGGACAGACAGACAGACAGACAGACAGACAGACAGACATGGCTATATCGACTCAGCTCTTCACCCTGATCAAGAATATATATAGTTTGTGGGGTCTGCCACGCCTCCTTCTGCCTGTTACATACATTCGCACAAAGCTATTAACCCTGTTTTTCCCATTTTTCAAATGGGCACAGGGTATAAAAAGGTGAGCGTGTCGTGTCCATGTCACAGCAGAGGCAACTGCAGCAGAAGTAGAGGCTGGGGCAGGGGCATGCGCTGTTGTCGCTGGCAGCGATTGCAATCTCAGGCCAGGCTGGGACAGAACTGTTACAGTTGTTGTTAACTTAATTTTCCACCAGTTGCTCATTTGGCCAAGTGCAAACCATAAAGCGTATGTGCCAATGCCAATGCCAAAGAAGCAAAGGCAGCAGCTCATCACTGCTCCTGATCTGTGGTGGCTGATAATGGGGGGCACTGTGGATGAAGTTGTTGTGGAAAGCATGGAACGTGCAACATACACAATTTAATTAAAGAGCCGACTACCGTGCAGCGATTAGCGATTAGCGATTGGCGATTAGCGGTTAACGATTAACGATAACGATTTCTTGCCAAATGATGGACATATAACATTGATTTTTCACTTCAGCATCCATCTTTGTCTCTGTATATCTCTCGGTATCTCTGTGTCGCTCAGGCTGACCTTGGGCTGCTAATGAAGGTCTCTCTCTTTGGCTCATTTGGAAGCGTTTTGCATAATTCATTACCAATTTATATGCTATAAAAAGGCCGATAATGGCCGCAATTAAGTTCGTGTCCCTTTGATAATTTTCCACATTTATGCGGCCATTAAAGTGATTCCCGGTGCATTTTTCTCGGACATTATCATCAGCTCATTTCCATAGTCGATGACATGCAACCATGTCCATGGTCATTCCCATTCCCATTCAAATCCCCATTCCCATTCCTCTGCCCATTCACAGATCCAGTTGAAGTTGCAGGTTCACTTGCTTATCGCTTCATAGTCAAACGAAGAAAAATGATAGACGCATGTAGAAAACATCTTTGTTCTTAGTATTCAACCTTAAATCTTCGGGTGTAATCTTTGTAGGGTGCACCTCATGCACTGAGAGAAATAGAAACACAAATAATCAACGTAATGAGGTAATGATGAAAATTACATTAATTTTGCATATAAATACTATGTAATTCACGCATCACAAGCTGTGTAACTCAGAAAATGTAATTTATAGCAACAGCATCTACGATTTGTTGTAGAACCATAAATTATCTGTAATTTAGCTAAGCTCGCTGTGATATCGGTTAGAGTATTTGGGTTTAAGGCATTATAATATAACAAAAAGTAACTGAACAAAATTATCTTGCATTAATATAAATATATAAAATTCAAAATAAATTATTGAAAATATTTTTGAGCACTGAATAAGTAAATGAAATATAAATAGTACTCTTCAAATATATACAAATCTATATAAATTAAAAATTTGATGACTAGTTAAGTGTTTTGCATTTTCATTTTTAATTTTATTCAAGAATCCCAAAAAAATTAATTTTATATATTGTACAACAACTTTTATTGGTTATTAAGGTTTCAAAATTTATTTTAAATTTTTTTGATTTTAATCAATGTTACATGTAATTTTTATTATATAATTTAAGCTTTCAATTGCATTTGAAATATATTTCATTGTTTTCAAGAGTTTATTCGAATTTATGTAAAAAATTCACAAAACTTAACAAACCAAATTACTTAGATTCATATTGATAGGTAATTATTATAACATTTTGATTCAAATAGATTAAATTATTATTTTCTAAGCTAAAAAAAATGCTGTAAAACAAGCTTAGTTATATTTTTAACAGTGTACACCTTATGGTTTGGGCTTAGCAGCGACTTCAAGTCATAGCCTTACCCTCTTGGTCTGAGGTGTTAATTAGCTTTATCTTAATGCAGGTTCCGGCACACGGTTCAAAACTGAATTATACATAATAATTTGTTAGCCACTCTCTAAAGTGGAACTTAATGTAGCCAAGTCGGCCATAAAAACCAAGATATGACACCAGCTAGCCTCTCCTCCCTCTCCCTACGTACTGTCACTCTCACTGTACGCGGCACTCTCTATTCGTTCTCTCTCTCTTTCTCCAGCTTTCTCGCTCTTCTTAAGCTATCATATGGCTGTTAGACGCCACCCACAGGCCATGGCCCTAGGGCCATACACAGCTCCACTGAGCCACGTTAGCAGCTCGTGTTAAACGGCCATTAATCACATTAGATATGCATTAATTCTCAGACAACAACAACAACAAAACTGCTTCTAATGCTAATGGTATTGGTATAGGAAAAACAAACATGATGTGGCTCTGAATTATGGCCATACTGTTGGCTTCTACCCTATAGAATATACTCTTAATAAGAATTCCTTCTTTATAATGGTCCTATAGTAATTTCTTATATGTATACTATAATGAATAAAAATAATAATAACCTTGTATTTCCCATTTTTCAATGGGTACAGGGTATAATAAGGACCTAATTTGTTATAACTTAAATATGCACTTCTTTATTATTAGTTTAATTATTTATTGTGAATCTAATTGAATAAGATAAAAAGAGAAGTGTATAAATTATTATAATTATAATAATAGATTTAATAGACTCTACTTTGTTTCAGAATTCTCTGGTAATTTACTTAAATTAATTTTTTGAGAATTCCATTTATATGTTCTTGAATTCTTAAAAATATTTATTTTCAATTTTCTATCAAATTCTACAAATCAGAATTTCTTTAACATTTCTATGAATTCTTATAAATATGTTGTTTTAATTTTTCTTTTTCTATAAAGAGAGAAGATTTCACATACAATGCATATTATTTTAAAATTCTCTGCTGATTTGTTAACAATTTGGGCAATTATTCATTTAATAGGTTTTCTCGTAAAATTCCTCCCAAATATAAGGATGATTTCTGAAACATATGAATACAAATTTGTATTATTTTAATTTAGGTTGTTAACTAAAGTTTTGTTTTATACATATAAATGACGTAATTTATTTTAGCACTCAACAATTCCATAAATTATTATATATTAATAGTGATTAGTATTAAATTAAAGTTTCCTTTTTAAATTGCTTTAATATTAAATTCATTGCTTACGGATGATATATATATACTTTTTTCAGAAACCTTGGCTGATTCCTTGAGAAACTGCATAGAATTTGCGATAATTCATGAAAATTAAGTTTTAAGTTTTCCTTAAAAATTTAATTCAAAATTTCTCTTTTAAAAATGCCGTATTTTATATCCGAATCCTCTGCTGATTTAGGGCACAAATATTTTTTGCTGTCTGAAGGTTTCATGCTACTTATTAATTTATTTATTTGATTTGAATTTAATACCGCAGCCCTATCTAGCAATAGCAGTCCGCACTCTTCCCACCCAACCAGAACAACCCCAATGTGCTGTTGTTGTTGTTGCTGCTGCTGCTGCGCTGCCGTCATTGTATTGGTGTTTATCTGTGTGAGCATATGCCGGCACTCTCGCGAGCGCAAAAGAGGCGGAGCTAAGCGACAAGCGGCAACAGAAGCAAATGAAAACATAAAGCAACACTTGATCATTGAGAGGGGGTTGCTGTTGGCGGCAGGCGTGGGTATTTACAGTGTGTGTGTGTGTGTGTGTGTGTGCGCGTGTGTGTGTGTGTGTGTGTGTGTGTGTGTGAAAGCCTGACTGTCCTCTGCTTAGAGAGCGCCAGTGTTGCCATTTTGTTATTTGCGAGAAGCATAAAAATAATATTTAAAAAATGTTGCAAAAAAAGGCAGAAAGCAACAAGTTATTTCTCAGATTTTCCATGCTTTTTTCCAAGAATGAAGATGCCAATCTCATAAATCTCTTAAGTTTATCACAAAATTTACTTGTATGCAAGTTAGAAAATTTTTCGCTCGAACTGGTTTTCAAATCTGTCAAAACAAATAGAAGGGGGCACAGAACTTTGAGATTTAATATTTCGAAGAACAGCAAAAACAGTTCAATTGCAGGACATTCTACAGGTTGCGTACCGCTGATCGGCTACGTCCTTACTGGTTAACAAATTTATTAAAAGCTGAACATTTTGTAAAATGTTATTGTCGGGCAATTTTTCTAGCAAATGCCTTTTCAAAATCAGTCAGATTTGACGGGAAAAAAGCGCATTTGGCAACAGTGGTGCTCAGAGAGCGCGCTCTTGGCGGCCTGGTCGCCATCATAGCGCTTTATTAAACAAACAAACAATGAAAAGAGCATTAAACAAACACTAAGGCCAATACAAAGGCAAAGCCACACACACACACGCACACACAGGCATTCACGCACACACACACACACAGCCATTCTGCTGCTCGCTCTGAGAGCGTGTGCGCACAAAGAGCAAAGCTGCTTGGCCTGACTGCGACTGCCTAGTGCTGGCTCGCTCGCACGCTGGCACAGCGCGAGTGCCGTGCCAGAGGGAGAGAGAGCAGAGAGCAGAGAGCTGACGATGGCAGCTGCGGCTGCGGCTGCGGCTGCGGCTGCGTCTCCGACTGCGGCTGTGGCCGGCGTTTCTTTGCGGCATTCGAAATCAGTCAATGTCTTGAGTTGATGGCGCGAGTACACGCGACACGAGCGGACTGCGGCGAATCAACTCAAACTCAAACTCACACTCGAACTCACACTCGCACTCACACTCGAACTCAAGCTCGAACTCGCTTTCGAAATCGCAGCCGAAATCGAATTGTTACGTGAGCGAAACCGCCGTCGCTGAAGAATAAAAACATATATACAAAAATAGTACAACAATTTATCTATTTATTTAATTACACTTTGATATAACAATATTTTTTTCCTGTGTGCATATAAACCAAGCAGTGTGCAAAGGCATTAGCAAACAGTTCCTAAATGCATAAAAAATTAGCATAAATTTAGCAAAACAAATCGGAGTTGAAATCGCAATCGATATCCAGAGCCACATCGTTATCGCCTTCTTTCGTCACGTGGTCCACGCATCGTTATCACAACGTCGTCGCACGGCTCCATGTCCATAATGCTGGTGCCGTCGGACATGATCGCGGCACAGTCCAAGATGGTCTACCAGATGAACAAATATTGTGCAGATCGGGTGCAGGTGCGGAAGGCGCAGATCCACAAACAGATCCAGGAGGTCTGCCGCATTGTACAGGACGTGCTCAAGGAGGTGGAGGTGCAGGAGCCCCGCTTCATATCCTCGCTCAACGACTACAACGGTCGCTTCGAGGGCCTCGAAGTGATCTCACCCACAGAGTTCGAAATCATCATCTACCTCAACCAGATGGGCGTACTCAATTTCGTTGACGATGGCACCTTGCCCGGCTGTGCGGTCCTCAAACTGAGCGACGGAAGGAAGCGATCCATGTCCCTCTGGGTGGAGTTCATCACGGCGTCGGGTTATCTGTCGGCACGCAAGATACGCTCCCGATTTCAGACGCTTGTGGCGCAGGCGTGCGATAAGTGCGCCTATCGCGATATTGTCAAAATGATCGCGGATACCACGGAGGTGAAGCTGCGCATCAGGGAACGCATCATTGTCCAAATAACGCCCGCATTCAAGTGCGCCGGACTCTGGCCCCGCTCAGCCTCCCATTGGCCATTGCCCGGCATACCGTGGCCACATCCCAATATTGTTGCAGAGGTTAAGACTGAGGGCTTTGATATGCTCTCCAAGGAATGCATTGCGCTGCAGGGCAAGAACTCCGCCATGGAGGGCGATGCCTGGGTGCTTAGCTTTACGGATGCCGAGAATCGGCTCCTGCAAGGTGAGTTCCATTGCCATGGGTACGCGTGTCCGACTTTGCCAATGCCGTCGGCAAAACAAATATACATACCAGTTGCTATCTAAATCTACCGACACTATTTTTGCTGAAGCTCCACGATAAAATCCCAAGTTTTAGACTGATAAGTTTCTACGGATAATTCTGGCTGCTTTGCAGGCGATATAAATATGTTTCTATTATTCTGAGATCTCCATAACTCCAAAAGTTAACTCTGCACTAAATGTCGAAGTGCACAAATAGAGCACAAGGATCATCCATAAAGCGTCGTTTAGTCAGTTTTTTAAATCCCAATATCAAAATTCTTTAACCTTTAGTTTACTTGAATTTTTTTGCATAAAAAACGTCTCCAATTCTAAAAAATTTGGACGGGGCAGATCAGTCAGACGGGCCCGACTGTAGAATACCCTGTACCCTATATTTAAAATGCAATGCGCTTTTCAAGATAGTTAAATATTATGAAATATATGGACGGGGCAGATCAGTGGGACGGAAGCTACAGTCGGACGTAACCGACAGTAGGAGACCCTTTACTTTACTACTACTACTAATGTATGAACATACAAACACAGTCAAAGGCACGCACACTAACCTACACGCGTATGCAAGGCACACCACCCCTCTGCCTAGTGCGGCAAATTGTCCGTTCCATATTTTCGCTGTTTCTTATCCGATCGGAACGAAATTCACAGAGTCAATAGAAAATGTCATAAGCTAGTTAGGTACTAAATTACAAGGCAATAACATTAAAGCTGTGGCGGGGGAAGGGGGGAAGGTATCCAAAATCTAAAACAAACTCGTGCTGCTCGCGAAATAGGAGAATCTAAATCCCGAATATGGTGTCTCTAGCTCTTATAGTTGCTGAGATCTAGGTGTTCATACGGACGGACAGACAGACGGACAGACAGACAGACGGACAGACGGACATGGCTATATCGACTCGTCTTGTCGTCCTGATAAAGAATATATATACTTTATGGGGTCTGCCACGCCTCCTTCTGGGTGTTACACACATTTCCTCTTTGCACTAAACTAATAGACCCTTTTTACTTTTTTAAAGTAAAGGGTCTAAAAACAGTATATGTTCCAAATAACAACATTCTATGTTAAATATTTCGCTCAGTATTCGATTTTTTTCGATTAAGGAGTAAAAGGGGAGTGGCATCCAAAATATGCAAAAAGCCTCATCTGCGTATGATATAGACCTACCAACTACTGAAAACAGAATTTATGTAAATAGCTTAGTGTCTCTTAAATAGGCGAATGTATCTTATTTCACTCATTATGGGCGGCAGGGGCGTGGCATTCAAGATTTGAAATAAACTTGATCTGCGTACGTTATTTATCTACCTACATGTCAAAATTGGCAGCTCTAGCTTTTGTAGTTTCCGAAATCGACGCGTTCCTACAGACGGACAGACGGACAGACAGACAGACAGACAGACAGACAGACAGACAGTCAAGGCTAAATCGACTCAGCTCGTCTCCCTAATCAAGAATATATATAGTTTGTGGGGTCTGCCACGCCTCCTTCTACCTGTTACATACATTCGCACAAAGTTCTTAACCCTGTTTTTCCCATTTTACAAATGGGCACAGGGTATAAATACTATATTGCAGAGTAAGCGTCCACTTCATAGGGTGCTCTTTTAAATTAATCTGAAGTTTCTAATCCTTAGTTTTGTTGAAAATATATATTTAAAAACCGTTTCTAATTCAAAAATCAATTCCAGGCATATAATTTCTTTGAGTAAGCTTAATTCATAAGGTGCTCGATTGGAAAAAGCTTTTCCTGTAATATCTCTTTAAACTATCAAAGGCATTTTTTTTTCAAAATCTCTAGTTCTCTTGAATTAAATGGATTGCGGGCAAGTGTATACTTTTATTCATAAACTGCTCCACACGATAGGCCTGCCTTACTTTTGTGTCTCTTTTGGGTATACCAATACGAAAAAGGTTTTTTGGGCATATAATAAGCCAACTACGGATATTGGGGCTTTTTAAAATCCGAGAATATGAATTTATAATCTTTATTTCGTTTGAATATAATTGTGTAGAAATCGTTTTACATTTTAAGATCAATTTAAAAAAAAATGTGTTTGATTAGGCACCCCTAAAACGGTGCTTAGTTCGGAAAGCTTTTCTTGCATGGCTCTTCGGATTTTTTTAATTTTTTATACCATGTGCCCATTTGAAAAATGGGAAAAACAGGGTTAATAACTTTGTGCGAGTGTATATCTTTAACAGGCAAAAGGAGGCGTGGCAGACCCCACAAACTATATATATTTTTGATCAGGGAGACGAGCTTAGTTGATTTAGCCCTGTCTGTCTGTCCGTCTGTCTGTCTGTCCGTATGTCTGTCTGTCTGTATGAACGCTGAGATTTCCTAAACTATAACTGCTAGAGAAGCCGTTTTGGTTGCCATAGGTAGATGTATTCAAAACGCAGATTAAGTTTATTTCAAATCGTTGATGCCACGCCCCCTTCACGCCCAAAAATCAATTAAACTCACACAACCTCGTGTTTTTAGACCCTGTATTTTAAAAAAATAAAAGGGTCTATTAATTTAGTGCAAATGACAGCTGTGTGTAACAGGCAGAAGGAAGCGTGGTAGACCCCACAAACTATATATATTCTGACTCAGGACGACGAGCTGAGTTGATATAGCCATGTCCGTCTGTCCGTCCGTATGAAAATCTAGATCTCAGTCACTATAAGAGTTAGAGATACCATTTTCGGTATGTAGATTCTCCTATGCTGCAAGCAGATCAAGTTTGTTTTAGATTTTTGATATCTCTCCCCATTCACCCGCAAACCGCAAAAAGCTACTGGTATTAAACTAGTTTATGACATTCTCTATCGACGCTGTGAATTTTGTTTCGATCGGATAAGAAACAGCGAAAATATGGAACGGACAATTTGCCGCACTTGGCAGAGGGGGGGTGGTGTGCCTTGCATACGCGGGTAGCTTAGTGTGTGTGCGTCTGATTGTGTTTGTATGTACATATACTCAAAGTAAAGGGTCTCCTACGGTCGGTTACGTCCGACTGTAGACTCCGTCCCACTGATCTGCCCCGTCCCTATATTTTTTATAATCATTGATACACAAAGTACAGGGTCTTCTACTGTCGGTTACGTCCGATTTTAGCTCCGTCCTTAGTGGTTTTTCATCAGTTTGGAATTCGGCGCGTAATTATCGAAATATAGATAGACAGGTGTTTTAAAACCCAAAACAAGAGTTATTTAATCTTTAAGCATATCAAGCACTTTAAATTCGACTGCAACTCAAAAGAAATAGGAAATAGATTTTTATAAAGCTGAAAGAATCTTATAGTATATAAATCTACTGATTTGCTTAAAATTTTACATTGTAGATTAGAAGATACACGGTTTAAATGACAATTTAAAAATTATAAAAAAATGCTAATTTCCTTAAATTTCTTTCAATTAACTCCAAATATCAATCAAAAGCTACCAAACTCTAGACCCTAATCACCGAGCACCTAGCGATTATTTGCTATCTAAAGTAAAAGCTCAAGTGCTTTAATCTATAGCTATTTTTGGGCACATACTCTAAACCAAAACCCGCCTAAATATTGGAAGCACAAATGGGAATGCGTAAATGTTGTAAATTAATCAAGAAAATTGGTATTACCTAGCACCGGCTGTCAACGATATACGTTAGATTTGTAGGCTCCAGTTGACACACTTAAATTGGAATTGATTTATTTTCGACAAATCGGCAAGTGTAGTTTTGATATAATTGCTTGTAAATTACGCATACGATGAGTTAGCCATTGAGAGACAGTTGATAGCTGAACATTTTGGGGTCTTACTTTGAGTAGATTCCCTAAATAAGTCGATGACAAACGACACATAATCATTTAAGCAGCTGATCGTGCAGTTTAGTTGAGGTTGCCTAAGGTGTACGGTTCAGTTTATCGGGTGTAGAGATAAGAAATGAGATATGGCCCGTGAGTTAGTTGGCAAACGATCATAAATCTGTACCAGGGCGACGATTGCTGCACTGACTGAACAAACCGAAACTGAAACTCGCCAGCTAAACTCTATGGATTCGTACTACCTATATGTTGCCGGTTCCCCTCTGCATCCATACATTCCAATGCGCACAAATCCGCTGATCTTGGAACAGATAAACATAGTCTCTGTGGTTGTCGCAGTCGCAGTCGCAGTCGCAGTGAGTTTAAGGTAGTCGATGGAAACGGGTTTCTGAGATATCAACAATGCCAATGCCTGAGCCATAAATAAATTTCTAAACGATTTTATAAATATTTTAAATCTCGGCGATTAGATAAAGTCAACAAATAAATAAAACAACGGTGCGCAGCTCCCCAACAACAAAAACAAAAGCCCAAAAACAATAACTGAATAATACAACAACAGGGAACCACCAGAGACGACAAACTGTATAGAGCATAAAAAATAAATTCAACTAGAAACCGAAAAACAAAAACCCAAAAACCACAAACACACGAGACCCAACATTGAAACCGAAATCGAACTTAAATCCCAGAGCCCTCACAATCCACTGTCCATCTATAGCTTGTTGTCATCCGCGCCTCGTCTCATCTCGGCCTCTCCCTCCCGCCAACTCATTCTCCACAATCTCTGCATTCGAACGAGTTGACATTTAATTTAATGCCCCAACGCATAATAATTTAGCTGCGATCTGTTCTATCGCTACAACATTCCCTTCATCTATCGATCCATCGTTCGTTCGTTCACTCGATCGATCGTCTAACTGTCACTGCAGCCCGGCGTATCCATTACAATATACTATATAGTTATCTTTCAATCAAGAGCTGCAACCTTTTGAAATTTGATAGTTGATAAAATAATGATTCGGTTTCAGCCAGGATTTTTTCGAAATCATACATAATTTTTGCCTAAAAGTTTTACAGTTTTTGGTAATTCTGGCTACATTTGCGGATAGAATTTTAAAATCGCTTCAATACACAATATGTTTCATAATTTTTGAAATTTCTTATAGCCTATAAAATCCTACTGCTTATCAAGAAATATTGAATATTGTTATTTACAGATATGTATGTAAGTCTGCCAGACAGGATACAAAGTTATATACGAGTATATAATTATTTTTACACATACAAAAAAATTGTTCTGTACTTCCGTATTATTCGTCTTTAAGAGTTCTACTACAATTAAGTTACAAATAATTTTCATTTAGGGTAATATTAAATCTCTTTTAAAATAAACTAGAAATGATTGTTCTCAGTCTCCTAGCTACTTAAGAGATTTGCATTTTATTACCGTTTTATCAATAATTAATAAGGTAAACGGTAGCTATAATAATAATACATTTTCCCTAAAAATGCGAATTCGAATACAATTATATACAATTTGGTTTAATACATTGAATGCATTAATTTAACTAAAAAATTGAAAGTCAATAAAATTGATAATACAGAAATACAAATTAAATACATAACAAATTTAAAACTTATCCCACTTTTAATTGTATGTTTTAGTTAAGTATAATTAAATTCAAAACATAAAATCTGCTTTACAATTCTTTTGCTAGGCGTATATCAGAAATCAGCTTAAATTTCCACACAGTCAAGCTATTTTTTTTATTATTTACGTATAATTATTTAAAAGTTAAGTAAATTACTTATTATAGTAAGGACGGAACAGATCAGTTGTGCTGAAGACTGCAGTCGGACGTAACCGAGAGTGCGGGGACCTGCACTTTAGTTTCAATAATACACACACAATCGGGTAATTTTTCTTTTGCATATCTTCGCTGTTTCTTCTTCAATCGTAATGCAATTTACAGCTTCGATGAAGTATGTCATGAGCTACGCACATGTGTGCAAACAAACTCGATCAGCGTACAGCATAGGAAAATGTGCTTATAGTTCCCGATTCCGGACAGACTTACCTGCCTATAACGGTTCAGCTCGTCAAGAATCCGTCTGTCTGTCCATCCGTATGAACACCTACTTAGATATTAGCAACTATATATAAGAGCTATAGACACCATATTCGGGACTTAGGTTCTCCTATTTCGCGAGCAGCACGAGTATGTTTTAGATTTTGGATACCTCCTCCCTTCCCCCGCAAACCGCAAAAAGCTACTGCAGCCACAGCTTTAAAGTTATTGACTTGTAATTTGGCGCGTAACTAGCTTATGATATTCTCTATTGACCCTGTGAATTTCGTTCAGATAAGAAACAACTAAAATATGGAACGGACAATTTGCCGCACTAGGCAGAGGGGGCGTGGTGTGCCTTGCATACGCGCGTAGCACAGTTTGTGAGCCTTTGATTGTGTTTGTAAATGCATAAAGTTAAAGTAAAGGGTCTCCTACTGTCGGTTACGTCCGACACACACATACACAGCTTCTGTCTCGTCTCATTATGGATGTTAAAAACATTTCTTATTTCCACCAATGGAATCTTTTTTAAAGTATTTGTTCTACGAAATTATTAATATACTAACACTTACAACATTTTTTCCATTTCTTTAAAAACAATCATTCGCAGCTGAGCACACTCGACTAGTGCACACTCGTTTAAGCGTTTATCACCCAATTGTGAATTCGTCATTTTAACTGTTTAGGGTTTACTGTAAAAGACGAAGTATCAATGTGCTTTAACCAAGATAATCAGAGCAGGTACTAGATTACCACTTTGACACTGTTGTTCCATGATTTATATGCTCCATGTATTTATTATATATTTTTTAGTGGTACTTACGAGCATGGCAGACTGATCAATCAAACCGGTTGCAGGCCTTCTTAACACTTTGACGCCTCACTTTACACTTCACACTTGTGGCTGCTCATTATTAGCACCTTCGAGCTTTGATACTCGCTTGTAAACAATGTCAATTAGCTGCAAATTAAATACAAAATAATTGATTAATCATTTGTATAGTACAATTACATACCATGCACACTCCCTTTAGTGGAACAACGATAGGGACTTATGTACTGCATTTCACAAGGTGTTACTCAACTACAGACACTTGAGTGCCGTTTAAATGAGTAATCGCGTCTAATTCAAATTAATCAATGTCTAGAATAATAACTGAGAGGCTCGCAATTGTTAAATATATTAATGCATTAGTTTACCAGCAAGCTTTAGAGAAAAATTTTCTAAAGATATGGCTTTAAATATACCAGGAACCATATCGACAAAATTTTTTATAATATGAATTACAAAGCATTTAAAAGCAACCCTCATACTTTCATGTGTATTTGCTATAATTTAAAATTAAACTTGTTATTTAACTTTTATAAAATAAACCAATAAATAAAATTTTTTTACTTTTTATACCCTGCGCCCATTGAAAAATGGAAAATGGTTTTTTGCAAAATGATTTGGAAAATTTCCACTATTTAATGATCTCGGTATTCATTTTGATCCAAAACTTAAGTTTGATAAGCATATCTCATCAGTCGTTAGCAGGGCTATGGCAGTCCTAGGATTCATTAAGCGCTGGTGCTAGGAGTTCAATGATCCGTATACTACTACTAAAACCCTGTATACTGCTCTAGTTTGCCCTATTCTGGAATATGGATGCTGTGTTTGGGGTCCCCAGTAGATTAAATTAGATTTACTGTTCCGGTTAGAAATACTTCAAACTTTATTCCCCTTTTCTCGCTGTAGTACTAATTATTCTATTCATAACCCATTCAGAGTTCTTTGTAGTAAGTCGATAGCCTTTTTAACATTATTTCCAGTGCCAACAGATAGTACTTAGTTTTGTTTAAATGTGTATATTGTTTATAGCTTCATTCCGCGATCTATCGTATTTTTTCCGTTCGACGCGCGGTGCGGAATACATACTCTCTTCTTTGATATTTAACTATCCTAAAAACCATTGAAATCGGTTAATAAATACAGGAGTTATTAACGAACCAATATTGCAGGCGTTGCCTTCTTCGGATTTCAAAAAATATAGAAGAAGAAGCATGTCTGCTACGCTTCGTGTGAAAGTTTTCTATAATTATATTTAAAATATAGGGTACAGTGTATTCTACAGTCGGGCCCAACCGACTGTTCTGCCCCGTCCAAATTTGTATAGTGCACCTCTTGGTTAACAAGAAATTAAAATTAAAATTTTAATTAAAATTTGCGCAATATACACTGAAAATACATTTTT